>JAOXJP010195035.1:0-12179 GCA_025762735.1 Platanus orientalis
TTTTCCTTTCTGAGGTTGGTAACGTCCCCCCCCCCAAGGTCATATCTTCATTTAACCAGTTTATTGTATGTGCTACCGAGGATTTTACCAACTTATTGTTCTGGCATCAGAATCCTGCTGAACTTGATGATTGGCTTGCCGATCTGAATCCAGTGTCCAAAGAGGTGATACCAGAAGCTTTTGCTGTAGCCTCTCTTGGTAGTGCTGCTGTTGGAGATAAATTTCAGTTTGAAAGGCTTGGTAATTCCAGAATCCTTTTTTAGTTATTTATTTTGGACATCTGAATGATCCATAGAAGCAGAACATGGTTGCAGTTCACCTGCATTTTCAACACACAGCAAGTAACATTGCATAATTCACTATGTTAATGATTTTCACAGATCAAGTAAAGGGGGTTTCTGTTGGTCATTTTCTGCAACTTTGCTGTGAATGGATAATTAAGTCATGATTTTCATAATGGTTAATAGTTAATCCTAAATTTTTTATTTTATTTTATATTGTTACCTGTTAGTGGGGTTTTCTTTTCTTCTTCCAAATGATCAAATCCTCAGTGACCTTGTACAAGATCTTGGAAGCTTGATCTGCAATCCTTGTATCCGCTGCCTATTCATGTCAAACAATGGTTGTGTGGATAATTAAGTCATCATCATCATGGATTGCACTAGTGATTTTTTTCATGATTTCTTCTGTTCAATTTCTATCTTCAGCTTTGCTACTGATAGTCCCATCTTAACAAAACAAAGCATATTTCTTCCACTCAAAGTTCAGGGTGTTTCTAAGCATGGTATAATTTTCTAGTCTGGTCGTATATTTTACTTCCATGTTTTTCTTTTCTTATTCTTCCAGGCTACTTTGCGGTAGATCCTGATTCTACACGAGAAAAACTTGTGTTCAATCGAACAGTCACCCTACGTGATTCATATTCAAAGGGCAGCAACAAGTAAGTGTGGACTTAGCAGCTGGGGAGCTGGGAGCAGAGCACAGAGATCCGAGGATGGGAGTACATAGCGAGAGTCAATGTTTCAGAATGTTATATATTATGATGACAATTTGGGGTCTGCTAAATGATTCCTGTTCTGCCATGATCATATTATATTTAATTTAAGTCAACACATCATATCCGTTTCTTTTAGGGTAAAATATAGCCATATCCTTAATGTTTGTATTGTCATATCCTTATATTTTTTTTTGGTAAGATATCATATCCTTAGGTAAGGTCACTAGGTTGCTGACCCATTTCTCTTTTATGTTTTTCTTCTTATACTTTCTCTTTATGATAATTATATCGTCATCATCATAATCATAGTAGTACTTGTAGCAGCAGCAGCAGCAGCAGCAGCAGTTGTTCTTGTTGTGGGTGATTAATATCAAGGATAGACTAGTGATTACATAAATAATGATGGATTAATTCACACCTGTTGCTCTTTCTATAAGAGTAATATAGGCTTGTACATTTTAAAGATTAAGAGCAAAACTGCAGTACTATTACATTTGGCAACATAACTTTCCAGCATAGTAGACTAGAAAACAACTGAAGTTTTGTTTGTGCTGGACAACAATTACATAAATTGGTGCTATTATCCAAAAAAAATTACATAAATTGGTGCTGGAATATTTCATGCCTGTTAATTTTATAGACGTGTTCACACGTGTTACATTTTATAGTTATGAAAGTTAATAATACAAATACCAGTGTATAGCCAATGCTTTTCTTATTTTGATCTGGGTTAGCTCCATGCAATGGTTAATGAATCACATTATTGTTCCGATTGGTGCACCAATTCTAAGAAAACGTTCTTCTTGGTGGCCCACCCAAACTTCTTCTCTGAATGGCCACCCATCTTCTAGCCGTTAGGGGAGATCATGTTGTGGCTACCAATTGGATAGCCCAGGTCTGTAGTGCCCTTGTCTTCATCAATGGTAAGATTTCAAATGTTCTACAATTCCAGCCATTGATCGGACATGATGATGGGTCATGCTCGGAAATGAATTTTATCCCCAAGTTTCCTTTTAATTATAAGAGTGGACTAGCTATTAAAAACTCTTCTCCTATGATTTCTCTTTTAGTTAAGATAACATCCAACGTTATGGACTATATTAATGCACGAGCACCACTCATCAGGTGCTGAGTAACAATTTTTTTGAAGAAAGAAAAGTAGAACAGAAGAATGATACAGTTCATCCATCCAAACACTGGTTCTATTATTCTTAGGGAAGGGAAAGGAAAAGAGCCATGGTTTTATTTGCATCTAATAATTTTTTTTCAGAGGAGAAACAAAAATCCAAGTCTTAGTCAATTCATTATGAAAAATTACATGGCAATAAAACTAGATATAAGCAAAGTCTACGATAGAGTTGAATGAGACTTCCTAATGAAAATGATGAAAAACTGGAGTTAAAACAACAAATGGATAAAGTGGATAAAAGAATGTGTAATGTCTATATCATACAACATCCTAGTAAACGGATCACCTACTGATAGAATTACACCAACTAGAGGGATTGGACAAGGAGACCTAATTTCACTCCTACTTTTTCTAATATGTATGAAAGGACTATCAGCTAACCTTAGGAAATTATAAAGTAAAAACAAAATAGAAGGAATAAAAATGAAAATAACCTGCTCAATAACTACTCACATACTATTCATAGATGACTGTTACATATTCACAAAAATTAAAAATAAAGACAATATATTAAAGAAATTTTAGAGGAATTTAGAAAGCTTTAGGACAAACGATAAACTACGAAAAATTAGAAATAATATTTAGTAAAAACACCCCAAACTAGATAAAGGAAAGGACAATACAATCATTAAGAATCCAACAATCACAAAACCTAGGGAAATATCTAGGATTACCAACATAGGAAAAAACAAAAATAATTTGTTTGCCTATATAGACGAAAAAGTTATAAAGAAAATACAAGGGTGGAAAGAACAAACGCTTACCCAAACTAGAAAAGAAATACTCCTAAAAGCCGATATCATAGCTCTACCATTATACGCAATGTCATCCTTCCTCCTACCCAAAAAATATGCGATTCAATTGATAAAAATAAATAGTCTTCTAGTGGGGTCAACAAAAAGAAGAGAGATAAATTGAGTGAAATGGGAAACCTTAAAACAAAACAAAGGTAATGGGGGGAGGATGGGTTTTAGAGACATACATGTCTTCAATAAGGTTTTATTAGTAAAACAAGCTTGGAGAATCTTAAAAATCCCAAACTCCCTATGGGTCAAACTACTAAAATTAATCTATTTCCCAAATAAAGACTTCCTTAAAGCAAAAAAAAAAAAAAAAGCTCATGGGGATGGAAAAGTATCATAAAAGGAAAATAAATAATTACAAAAGGGTATAAATAGGAGGTAGGAAATGAAGAAACATCAACTTCTGGGAGGACCCGTGGATCTTCACAATCAATGAAAACAAAATAATAATTGAAAAACCAAAGGATTGTAACATAGAAAAGGTAAAAGATGTTATAAATCAACAAACATGAGAATGAAATATAGAAAAAATGCAAGAAGTCTTAACAAAACAAGAAACAGGAGAAATAACAAAGATATTTATTAGTGAAAATCCACACAAGGATGAAATAATATGAAGCAAGGATCAAAAAGGAAACTATACAGTAAAATCAGGATACTTCATAGAAGCCACAAATAAAACAGAAAAAAACCCATAGAAACAACAACAATAGGAACATAAACAACAACGACGATGATAACAACAATACCAATACTGAAAATAACTACATGCCAAATAACGATAATAAGAATAACTACAATGACAATCACAACAACAACACGCTAAACAGTTTGAAAAATTCAAATAATGACAAAAACAATAGTAATACAAATAACATGAATAACAATATACCAAATAATACTAACGAAAGAAACAACAACAATAATGATAATAATAATAATAATAATAATAATAATAATAATAATAATAATAATAATAATGCAAATAACAATATAAACAACAAAAATGACAATAGAAACCGAAATACAAATGGTTACGCAAATTTAGAAATAGAAGATACAAAAAAAAAAAAAAAAACAAAAAAAAAAACAAAATACAAAGAAAAGGAAATGATGAAACAATAATTAGTGAAAATAATCAATTAAACAAAATCTTTCCATAGAATAAAATGTGGAACCTAAATATACCCCTCAAAATAAAACAATTTCTTTGGAAAGCATGCAATGAGGCTTTACTCATGAGATATAACTTAAGTAAGAGGAAAACCAACATGGACATAAAATGCCCACTATGCAAAGAAAAGGAAGAAACAATATTATATGGACTAGTTATGTGCCCCTTTATTGATAAAGTGTGGTACGCATCACAATTTACCTCAAGGATTAATCAAAGTGGAATGAGAAATTTCAAAGAATGGATGGAGTATTGGCTATCATTACTGAATGTCACAAATAAAGAAAGAATATGGATTTGTGAAAGAATAGCAATAACTTGTTGGTATATTTGAAAAAATAGGAATGTTATAATCTTTGAAAACAAACAATATGATTTGACTCAAATTCTAACAAACTCTTGCAGATTGATGAATAAACTACAAATAATAAACCCTTCGACGAGCATGAAGGCCATGAATAAAAATAACAAAGGATGAGAGCCACCACAGGATGACTGGTTAAAGCTGAATTTCGATGGTGCATTTTCTATGAAGAATCAAATGGCAGGAATAGGTATCATACTGTAAAATACAAAAGGATAAATGATAACAACTAGAAGTGGAAGAAGAGTTGCAAGATCACCACTACAAGTAGAAAACGAAACAATCTTACTAGGATTAAGGACAACACCAACTCTTAAAGTAACAAAACTCATCATAGAAGGAGGCTCATCATTCGTAATTCAAGCTTTACAAGAACCCCTAGAGGAATGCTCCATAGAAATAAGGATTTGCATAGATGATTGCAAAAACATTCTCTTTTTTTTTTCAAGGTGTAGTAATCAAGCATGTGAGTAGACTCAAAAATAAAATAGCCAATAGGCTAGCTCAAGATTGAAGTCGAGGGCATACCAATAGTGGTAGTGGGTTTGGTATACCACCTCTATGGCTATTAGAAGCCTTGACAAAGGACATTAGTTCATGTAATCCATCATAATTTAAATAAATAGTTATTCATTTGCCAAAAAGTCAATTCATCTCGCATCAATTGCTCCGTAATCCATGATCATCTGATTTCCCCTCTTGATGTACTTGACTCGCTCCAGATTTGGTAGGGCAACTTGAAGAGTGCCTAAAGTAAGAATGGCATTAGGGGACGACACATCAGTGCCAACAAGTGAAAAGCATCCCCCAAAAAGTGTATATCGCATTTTTGGCACTGATGTGTCAATCCCTAATGTCATTATTACTTTAGGCACTCTTTAAGTTGTCCTACCAAATCCCACCAGTCTTTAAGGGCATTTAGTTTCTGGTGGGTGTTTGAGACGATTGCCCCTAAGGATTTGGTAGGATTGATAAAAGTCAGCCTAAGATAGGACTGACTTAGGGGCTCCGCATCATTGTTGAAGCTTGGGTGGTGAGATTGGAATCCTTTTGAGCCAAAATCCAGAAAAGCATGCCGAAGCATTTTTTGAAGTAAAAAATGTTGGTTGTATGTGTTCTGTATCTCACCATATTGATCCAAGGCTCTAGTGCATCCGCTTTGAATATATATATATATATATTGGCTATAGATTATTAGACATATTATAATACTATAGACCATGTTACATAGAATACAATATATACATACTTTATCCCTAACCTTAACCCATTTATCATTTCCTACTCCTATTCCTATGTCGTAGGAGAAAAAAGGCTGAAACACTATTTTTTTATTGGTAATTTAACTGAAACCCAGGCTAAAACCTCTCCAAACCGCTAGCTCCCATTCTTTGGTTTGAATTTTATTGACAGTCTTCCATCTCTATAGTTTCTAAGTCCTCATTGTTTTCATTGCCACTGTCTTTACCTCCATTCTTGAATTAGTGACACAAAACTCTCTAACATTGTCTTCTTTTGCTAGTTTTGCTTTCTGGGGTGTTCTGGTGTTTGTTATTTTTTAACTTTACTAATAGTCACATACCTCTCTATTTGTCTTTTTAGATAGAAAGTGTAACTCAATATCCAACTTTACATCCGATATTAAGTAAATGGATTCAAGTACATATCCTATTTTTAAATATCACCTACATATTTGGATTCACGTCCGATATTAGATATAGTAAACAACTTTGATTATAGATATGCCTATATCCACTTCGTATCCAATCTTGTTCAGTCTTACAAATATGTCTATGTCCACTTGTTACTATTTTAGACTCTCAACATTTAAGTGCGGCATTCACTTAAATATATGAATCCATATCCTTTTTCTCCTTCAGCTTCACTTCCTCTGCTAGCCATGTTGCAAATTGAACAATTGCTCTTTTGTATGGATAAGTTACATGTTATGTTTATGCCTGTTAGCAAAATGACAATATCAATTAAATCCAAATTTTCTGATCAGTGAAAACAAGGTTGTTTTTCCTGAAAAAAAAAATGCCTGTTTGTAAACTATTATGTTCCAAATGTTTCAATTCCTTACCCAATTCCTGGCTCTTACTTTCCGAGTGATCGCTTCCAACAAATTAAACAGGAAAATGAATAGAAAAAAAGAGTTGAAAATCGGCATAAAGTAGTATGATCCTTGGCAACTTAAATGTGTGTTTGATAACCTTTCAAAGAATGCATTTTCCTTTTTCTCTCTTCTTTTTTTTTTCTTCTTCCAAATAATGAGAAAAAAGAGGAAAATACATTCTTTACAAGGTTACCAAACGCAACATTAAATCTCCCACAATCTTTTGCCACCAAAACCATAATTGATCCCTAAGTCTCACAACCCTCAAACCTTGCTTTTGAGCACCTAATAAATTAATTCCATTGAATATCGTTTTCCTTATTTTATTATTCTGTGAGGTTAGTAGTTGATAGAGATGTCGTGGGCATAATCTTGTACCATTTCTCATTGTATTTGTAATTTGTATGGCATGAGAAGAATGGTAAAGGTTCTATTTTGTCTTTTTCTTCTCTCTCTCTCTCTCTCTCTCTCTCTCTTTTGGTAAAGATAATACAACACACACCAATCAAAGATGGGCAAGAAGAAAGCATTATTCTCAGCAAGCACAGAGGGGGACTAAAGAATCATGTCTTAGCTACAAAGTGTGGGAAACATGATTAGCCAAGATATGGGCTGTTTCATTTGCCAATAAATTCATGAAGACTTATTCTTGGTATATGAAAAGTTCTCTTTTTTTACTATTTATTTACTTCTATACGTCAATTGATCTATAACTTTTTAAAATAAAAATAAAAAAAACCAAACTAATCTATAGGTTTAGTTTAGTTTAAGGTGCTATTTGCTAAGCTTGCTATAGTGCTATAATGCTATTTCTTTAGGTGTACAATAGTATATTAGGATTCTTTGAAATACACGTAGACAGATTGGATGGCTAGCCAAGAGAGTGGATCAAGCTTAATTTTGATAGTAGAAGAAGTGGTGACTTCATTGTTGGTGGTCGTACAACATGGTTTCCAATATCAAGGAGGCTATATTTCACATATCTAGTGGAATTGACTTTCTTTCATGTTAGTGGTGGTGCAATTATAGCTTAAGGGGGCAAAGTTAACTAGGAATTGACATGTTTTTTTGGGTAGAAGAGGATAACTAATTACCCAAAGATCGATTGAGATAAAAATATATATTATTTTCAACAACTTACTGAAGTTGAGAGTCATGTAACCCAAATTTATGTTAGGTATAAATTATATATTGTCAATCTATTTCAAAACTTGTGTAAGTACATGTATGTTGTGGTCATGTACTTGGTCTTACAAGAGTTGTATTTGTAGATTTATAAGTTATGTAAGTCCAAGTCAAAGAGGAAGAAACTTCAAGTCAAGAAGCTCGGAAAACCACAAACATCAAGAGACAAACCTTATTGAAGAACTCAAGATGTCTCAAGCTCTAATACAAAGTTACCTTAAGAAGCCAACAATGAATTCTATAAGTAAATTCAAAAGGTAAAGTGTGTGTGGTATGAGTGTGTTTAATCAAATCTATCCTAGGTGAGTTTAGAAAACCACCCATGGACTTAGAGAGATAGATTCACTCATAATTGGTCATAATGAAACAATATATGTAAAATCAATGTAATGGACCAAATAAAGGAATGCAAAGGTCACTTGGGCAAGGCCCAAGAGGTTTAGAATGATCCCAGAGCTTCCAGGAGCAAGAACAGAGGGTTTAGAGCTTAACTAAGTATTTATGAAGGTCCATGATCGATCCTTGAAATTTCTAGGATTGATCCCAAAAATCCAGAATCGATCCTAGAAAGTCTAGGATTGATCCTAAGATGCAAAAACTCTGTTTTTTCTCAGGCTTGCACCCAAGATCGATCCTAAGACTTCTAAGATCGATCCCAGGTTGTAATTTTGAAATATTGACTTGATTTTTATGCATAAATTTTCCATATTTGGGTGATCTTGTGACCATTGCATATCTATTCGATAGGGGTTTGTAATACTCTACAAATAATGATTAAACCCTCGAATCATTAAGATAGCTATTCATCTTTAGATCTACATCCATTTTATTGGCATATTCTTTGAAGAACAAGCTAATGTTTGTAGTTGTGCAAAAAGAGAGAGGGGTCTCTCTTTTTCAGTGATTGGGTAATTCTACCCACAATCTCTTATGCTTGATTGGTACATCAAATCAAAGAAGGTTGTGCACTAGGGTTTCAAACCTACAAACTACCAAATGCTCCAAGTTCTAGAGCCACAAAGAAGTAGATCAAAACTTGATATTAAAGCTAGGTGCTAGGTGTTAAAATTTGATTGATTAGAGCTTAGTTTACTTGTGGTATTAATTGGAATATTGGCCTTCATAGAGGCAACCTGTCACGACCCAAATCCACAGGCTATGAAGTGGGTTGAGTTCGGATTCGTGACATGGAAAGGACACACCCTGAATCCATTTTTCATAGCGGAGAGACCAACGAACTCGGAGTGGATCATTAACCCTCTCACCTAATCACATCATTTTCTATATAAACAGACTAACCTGCTAATTTCATAACCATTCAATTTCAGTTAATAATCACATTGCAGCAAAATAATAATATTAATGACATAATCCAAGTAAGTACAACAAAAAGGTAATCTATATCCATCATATACTAATAAAGAGGTTCAATGTCTACATCCATCATAAGGCCTCAAACGACCAATAATACAAGCTTAACTAAAATGGATAAACGTCTCAAATCCAATGTCCAAAAGAAGAGTAAACCAAAAAGAAGTCCTTAATCTTAGGTGTCCATCTGATCTCTCACATTGTCATCTCCCCGATGACTCCTAGTGATTCTCATCCTCTGTGTCTTTATTTACGGGTGGTGCCAATTGGAGTAGGTTTGACGGGTTTAACGGGAGGATATGCAATTTATACAGCATTAAAAGAAGCCAACGATAATCACAATAGAAAGTATAAAAAATCAAAATAGACTTAGGAATCAAAGTAGGAATGAGAGTACATCAAGTTTACTAAACTTGTATTCTTACTATGATTAGAGTATGCACATGTCACAAGATAATTACAAGAATATGTAGAGTAGACCAAGCTAGATCATGCATATGCTACATGCTATATGTCAGACGCTAAGTATGATATGTCACATGTCAAGTGCTAGATGTCTCATGCCAAGTACTATATGTCACATGTTAAGTACTATATGTCTCATGCCAAGTACTACATGTCATAGGTCAAGTACTATATATCACACATGCAAATCACGATAGTGTCTCATCACATAACATATCTAAGCGTAAATAAATCATGAAAGGTCTTCGACAAAGCAACTCATATAAATTATATAAGGTTTTCAACAAAGCATATCATATATAAATCATACAAGGTCTCCAACAAAGAATATCATGTATAAACTATAAAAGCTCTCCAACAATTAACCCACCTCCCTAAGGGTGAAACACACAACCATCTAATTGCTCACATACTGCACTACGAGTGGGGCATACACATCTTCGAATGCTTGCATATAGCCCTATGAGTGAGACATATACATTTTCGAA
Source organism: Platanus orientalis (assembly GCA_025762735.1). Classification (NCBI taxonomy): domain Eukaryota; kingdom Viridiplantae; phylum Streptophyta; class Magnoliopsida; order Proteales; family Platanaceae; genus Platanus; species Platanus orientalis. The sequence goes on from JAOXJP010195035.1 coordinate 10,153, forward strand.
TGCTCACATACCACCCTATGAGTGGGGCATACACATCTCTTAATGCTCGCATACTGCCTTACGTGTGTGGCATACATATCTCTGAATGCTTGCATACCACCTTACGAGTGAGGCATATATATCTCCGAATGCTCACATATCTCCTTACGAGTGGGGCATATACATCATTAAATGCTCGCATACCGCCCTATGAGTGGGTCATACACATTTCTGAATGCTCGCATACCGCCCTACGAGTGGGGCATCACAAGTTCTCGTATACCACCCTCCGAGTAAGGCATCACAAGTGCTCACATATTGCCCTACGAGTGGGGCTTTATAATTGCTCGCACGTTGCCCTACGAGTGGGGTATCACAAGTCCATATAATTCCCCAGGATAAGGGTGCCAAACAAATTTGTGGGTCAAAGAAGTGATAAACTAAAACCATGCTATTATAAAGTGATGTAGTCACTATATAAATATGACATTTATAAAAGTATCTACACATTCTATCTTATAAAGAGTCAAAATAATGAAGTAGTAAATCACATGAAAATGGGTTAAATGTCAATATGTAAGTGAAGGTACTTGACCCATAGTTAAGGGCATAAGGAATGCCCATATATGTAAAATTAGTTTATGCTAACGTCCATATAGGTTGAAAACCAAGTATTTCAAATCCTTTAAAAACTCATGTAGAAATCCTATATAAAGAACCACATGAAAATCCCAGAGTAAATCATGCCAATGATAACATGCACATGCTACTAAGAGCTATTACATGATGTAACGAGCAATGTAACAACATGATAATTAATAGAATTAACACAATTCATTATGACTTAACATGAATTGAATGAAACATACCAAAGAGAGTAATAAACTAACATAAGAAGTCAATAGGCATGATAAATATACAAAAATCATATATCATTTAATCAAATAGGTGGGGAGCAAACGTTTAGGGGGTTCTAAGAAAAATCAATGGAATAAACAAAGAAGCACCACAAGAAACTTTCTATTCCCTTCAAATCATGTAAATTCAACTCCATAAACTTTTCAACAACATTATAGATTACTAAATTCAAGGAAATAGAACATTAGCACTATATGGTTAACTCCAAATTTCAAAAACATATAGCATTGTGGTAAAAAAAACCTTCAATCATGCTCACATTAAAGGATCTAGAATTCATATAAGGAAAACAACATTCTCATGGGGTTCGAATATGGATTCACCAAAGTAAAGATCATCCTCAACAAATACAGGTTTCTAGGAAGAAGGAAATCATGCATATAGAACTCAACCATTTACCCAACCAATTTTCATAGAGATTAATAAACAATTACTTGCAAACATAGAGTATGAGCACATTTCTACGAATATAGGAAATGAAAGTGCAACATAAACAACATATCCAACTCACACAAAGCATATCCATAGAGATTAAAACCACAAAACCTTGAAACATGAGATAAAAATCACACATCTATGATCTTAAGAATGGAAAATTGAGTATAAATTGAATATCTATTCATCCAATGCTTCTACTCTTGAGTTTGGAGAGGATCCTCCACAAAGTCCTTTTCCTTTGTCCAAAACTCCATTATTTATAAGCCAACAAGGTATTTCATGGTTAGAATACAAAACTTATGATAGAAAACTAAGATCCATGGTCATCTAGACTAGATTTAGGAATAAAAATAACTATTTTAATAAGTTATCAAAGTTTAGGAGTGAAGCTTACCAAATTGGAGTATAACTCCCTCATTCTCTCTAAATCTCTCTAACATTTACTCTTTTTGTTCTAAATGACCTAAGTGAGGGTTTAGATCGGTCAAAATTCATTCAAGACGAGATTCCACATGTGTGGGGGTTCAACCAAAACAAGCCATGTCAAAAAGGGCAAAAATCATAATTTTCACACCTTTTTTTAGCATTTTCCCATCTGAACCGGTCATGAGGGTCATCCTGACTGGTCATGGGTCATTAGGACCGGTCCTAGGGTCATCATGACCAGTCAGACAGACTGTCTCTTATACACA
>JAOXJP010195046.1:0-12179 GCA_025762735.1 Platanus orientalis
TATATATATATATATATATTTCTATTGATGCATTTTCTTGCTTCTCTTTACTTTTTTCTCATAATGTGATAGTTGAATTAATTAATTATTTTTCCTTGGATTTGTATATATATTCTTTCATTACTTAATGAAATTGTCTACAATTCTCTCATATCTAATTCATGTTTTTATTTAAAATTGAGGGAGCACAAGGCTAAGGCTTACACCTCATTTGTCTAGTGGTCAAAGACCTCATCTCACACTACAACCAACTTTGTATCATCTTGAGTGCTTCTTATAATTCTTTATCAATGCTTCTTTGGAGAATTTACAAATGTGAGCAATTTTGATGATTGCAGGGAGTTTTACCCCCCGCCTCCATGTCCCAAGAACCTCTATTGCAGCTCTTCTTTCAAAACTTTTTTTATATAAAATTTATGCTGCCTTATCTTAAAATGTTGCCCGTAATAATTTGATTAAAAACTTCCAACTCACTGAAGCATTATTGGGTCATTTTTTGTGTGTTGATGCTTTGACACATGAACCTTACTGGTGCAGGTCCCATCTAGATTTCCAATTTATTGTGCTTTCTCTTAAAATTTAGCATAACAGCAGCATGCTCATGTATTACATTATCATTTCATCTTATAATTAATTTTGTGCTTGTTCTTGGTGCAGTTTAGTGCAACATCATGAAGGGTACATATATGCATGCAGTACAATATAAATATTATATTTTCTTTTGAACAGTTTGCTTGGCAAGGTTCATATGAATTCTATTGTATGCATACATCGCTTTGAAGATGGCAATAGAGTGGAATGACGAGTTCTTGTAGTGGACTTAAAATAAATTGGATAAGGCATTGATTGATTGTTTGATCATTTTATATATCAACTTTTGGCTTTTATGTTCACATTATTTTTGCATATAGTAAAATTTCATTCTCAGCTTGAATGAGTAAGTCTTTTGCACTAAATCAGGTATAAAACTGAGAATGGTGCCAAACTTGAGCCACTGGAAGAAGTGACAATTGAGGTATCCAACTTTGCAAGTGTAGACTTCTTTCGTATTTTCAAGTGTAAGCATTTGGAATCCTTAAGCGTTAACAAATGTATATCAGGTAAATGAAGAGCATGTGGGACTCGTTATGGAGGCTCTATCTCATAGACGTGCTGAGGTTATTGACATGGGTCCTGTCCCAGGAAATGTTGGAAGGACTAGAATGTCTTTGACTTGTCCATCAAGGTTTGGTCACTTGGTCTTCTCTTTGTTCCAACAACTCATTTGTTTCTTATTGTTGATATCTGATCCTTACTTTTGCAAGGAATTAGTTCTACTTTGTTCTTGGGATAACTAGCTCTTCCTTTTCTTTATTTTGTTTTAACAATCAATGATTTTTTTTGGCTGCATTCAACTGTGTAGCATTTTATGCCATTATTGATGTAAAAAGTGTATTGTTTTATTTATTTATTTTATTAGTGGTTAACTTTATTGTCTGTGATTTTCCTTATTTTCTTTTTCAGTTATTATATTTGTTATGCAGTTAGTAAATGTTTAATCCATACTTGTTTCTTATACATGTTAGAAGCTCCGTATAACTCACATGGCAATAAGTAGAGTTTTTATTTTGTTTTTTATTTTTATTTTTTTTTGGGGGGGGGGGGGTTGGGGCAATTTCTCTTTTCCCTCTCTAAATTATATATGTTTAAGCCAGACTTGTTTCTTATTCATGTTATTAGCTCTGTATAACTCACAGGGAAATAAGTATGAGTGTTTTTTTTTTGAGGACGATTTGACTTTTCCCTCTCTAAATTATTCCTACAAGGATCTACATACAGATTGTAGACCCACTGTCTGCATAAACCATTGAATTGGAATCTTATGTTTTGGAAATGGTCAAATAGAAAGACAGTCTAAACCAAGGTTTTGACCCTATATAGATGGTCGGATGGGAATATTCTATCTTGTATTTTGATTTTTGATTTTATTTATTGTTACTACTATGTTATTAATCTCATGAACCAAAGATTCATATCTACTGATTTCTTTTTCACCTTTTGATCATGTCTCATCATAAATTGAATTTTAATATTAAAGACGTTATAAGGTTGGAGGTGAGGCTTAAAATAATATTTAGTACTGGTTAGAAAGTAAGTAGTTTATTAGGAAACATCTTTGATGTGTTGGCTACCAATGCTGGAAAGGGTTGCAATGCTAGAACTTTAAAGGCAGTTTTTGAGACTAACTTTAGTTTCTTGAGTAGAGATGTAAAAGAGCATGTTAGAGGAGAAAGACTGTAATTGTTGATGCAGCTTAGGTAAGAAAATTATAATTTTTCATTCCCCCTCTCCCTTCTTTTGCAAGTTGCCGTCTGTGATTCGAGGTTGTTGTGGGTACTCTCCGACACAGCTGTCAAGTGGACATCTCCAATCTGAGGTTTTATAGAGATTTTGAAATTCGGTTTTTAGATATGTTTTAAAAAAAATAATGGAATAGTAGCATTTTAAAAAACATGGGTAAATAATGATTCAAATATCACAGTAAAATTCTTATGTGCATTGTGGGGTTTGGTTGGTAAATATTTGTTGGCAAGGTTAATATTTGAAGAACTTAGGAGGTGGTTAATTTATCTTGATCAAAGTTTCTATTTCAGTCTAGGTCTGGTGGGCATTGCTTCATTTGTGTTCTTATGAAATACCAATATCATTAGCGTTTACAGCTCTAACTAGGTGCAGATCTTTATGTTCCTTTTTGCCATTTTATTCTGTCTTTGATGGAAGGTCTGTTGCTTAAAGTGACCAAGTGTATATTAAAAAGCGGCCGAGTTCTTCTAGAGCTTGGCGAGTCTGATCAATGAGATCTTGTGTCATATGTAAGTATTTAGATTTTTGCTCTCATAAGGTGATCATGTACTGAATAAGCTTACATATGTGAGGCTACATGATGTATACTTGACTTCAGAATTATATAATTTGAATAAATCTATCCATAAATTATTAGGTTCTGCACTAACATCAAAAGAAGGAAAAGAAGAAAAAAAAAGATGTGGTATATCATATATTTTGAGAATCAACCTTGGTATACTTACTTGACACTCACTTACCCTACCACCTACAATTGCTCTTTTCAAATATTTGCTATATTCCTCAAGAGCTCAATTGGTGTAAAAGGAGTGCACTATCGTTTAAGCAATTTTGGCAACCTCTAATTGGATCCTTATGCTTATTCTAGATATGTGATATTCTTTTTTATAAGCTCAAGACTTGCAACTCTACACACCACATGATCCTCACTTTGTTTCTGATAATTCCATAGCGGAGGAAAATTTGAAAATAATTATCGTAGTAATAAGATAAATCAGCTGGACTTGGTACCTATGTTAAAATTGCTTTTACTAGTGGTGGCATTGGTTATTTGCACCCTCTCTTGGAATTTAAGCTGGAAAATTGAGCCAAGTAGATATTTTGACTTGGTTAAGGATATTTATGATGGAATGGTAATGTTTTAGAACAACTAGGGAAGAAACAAGTGAGTTTTCAATCACAATAAATTTACACCAGCTGTAAACATTGAGCTTGTTTGTCTCTGAATTAGTTGTGGATGAATTGACTTGGCATATATAAGAGGAGGAGTTCCCATTGTGTTTTTTGTTTGCCAATGATGTAGTTTTGATTGATGGGACCTGAGAGGGTGAAAATCCCAAGGTGGAAAATGGTAGGATGTTTTAGAATAAATTTTTTTAAAATAATCCAGACTAAAACAGAACATAATTATTGCAATTTTAGTAAAAATAGGGGTAGAGAAAGTGGAGTTGTAATGATAACCAAGAAATACTCCAGGGTGACCAATTTTCTTCATCTTGGTTCAATCATCCATAAGGAGGGAGAGATTGAAGAGGATGTTGCTCATAGAGTTAGAGTGGGTGGATTGAAGTGTAGTGCTTTTGGAGTGATATGTGCTTGATGGCTTGATGCATACCATTAAAAATAGAGGGAAAATTTTATAAGATGATTATAAGACCAGACATTCTTTATGAAGCAAAATGCTAGACAATTAAGAAACAACACATACATAGAATGACTGTAGCTCATATGAAAATGTTGAGATGGATGAGTGACAAGACTAGAAGGAAAGAATAAGAAATGAATGCATTCTCGAGAACTTAGGAGTAGCACCAATAGATGACAAGATTAGGAAAGTCAACAAAGATGGTTTAGTCATGTGCAGTAGAGACCAATGACTACACCTGTGTGGAGTGATATGGTGCAAAATGAAGGCATTAAAAGGTCAAGGGGGAGGGAAAAAATTACTCGGGATAGAGGTCAGGAAAGACATGAGTGCTTATGGTTTAATTGAACATGTGACAATAGAAAGAGTGGATGATGCAACAGGATTTGTATTTCCGATGAGCCCAAGTAGTTGAGATAAGGCTTTGTTGCATTGAGTTATTGAAGTAAAATAAAGTATTTGCACTGGCTACATTTGGCTTTTTCTTTCTTTCTTTCTTTCTTTCTTTTTCCCCCAAGGATATTTATTTTCTTCCATATTGAACTTTTGTTACTGAACACATTTGAATTCCACAAAATTAGTGTTTTTCTTGAATTTACTCTCTAGTTTATTCTTGCAAGAGAATTTATTTATTTAAGTTTGGTTTGTTTGCAGGGGCCTGGTTGGCTATAGGAGTGTGTTTAGCAGTGACACACGTGGCACTGGATTTATGCACCGTGCTTTCCTGAGTATGTCTTTTGCAGACTTTTTTTATTTTTATTTTTTATATTTTCTTATTCCATTTAATATAATACAGCAGTGCAACTTGGGTGGGGCCCAACCCAAACCCAGCTGATCCAATTCGGCTTAAAGGTTGTGGTGGGATGGCACTTCAAATTCAGGTAGGGTTGGGCTGGGAAGTCCAAACCTGACGTAAACCAAGCCCTAGGATGTGTAGTAGGTGTATGTTCTTTAAACATGAAAGCAGGGGCAACTAAATTTGTGGGTTAGTGGTGAGGAAATTGCTTGAAGTGTAAAAGGATGTGAGTTCATATCTTAAGGTGTTCGGCTTAATTTGTTATTTTAGCTCATATGGTGTATGTATTGAAGCCTAACCCAACTCAAGCGTTGATTAGATTGAACTTGGGTCAGTGGTTAGGGCATTGCTTGAAGTGGTAGAGGATGTTAGTTCAGATTGTTCAACTGAACCTGTTGTTTAGTTCAAATGCCATATCTATCTAAGCCTAAGGTTGGTTTTTGGATTGGTGGTTATATTCAGATTGGGTTTGGGATGGCCCTCAATCTTGCTCGACCTACAGTAGTTGCATCCTTAATTGTAGTATGAAAATTTAGTTATTGTTATGGGGTCAGTGCATAGTTAGGTTTAGTGTGTAATTTCTATGGATGACTTCAGATGGTCTGGATTGCCAAAGTGAAAGCTATATTAGCAATTGAAAATATATCAGCATTCAGTATTCAGACTTCTACAATTATGCTTCTAGTGAACTTTCCTGATATAAGATTCAGATATATGCATAGGGAAGCTTTTTTTTCTACACCTTGTTCAAGCATTGATTTCCTGCTTATTTCTGTTTGATGTATTTGTTAAAGTTTGGTTCCTCAGAGATTTTTTTTTCAAAAAAAAAAAAATTCTTGAATTTGGGGATTAGTTTGGACTTTGGAATAAATTAGGTTACTGATGCATCAACGATGTATTGTGGTATGTGGTAATTATTACAAAAGCCTGTTTGTTATCAAAGAACTAACATATCACGAGTAATTTGCAATTTTAAGCCATTTTTTATGATATGCCAGCTGATATAGCTAAATGCATTGCTTTTTGCTTTTAAGAAAGAAATTATTAGGAGATATTTGAAACAGTAATTATTGAAGTTCATTTGTCTTTGGTTTTTGAAAGTGAGTCCAAAAGTAAGGATACAAAACTCTCCATGGTGCCATTTTGATTACAAATATAGGACCATTCTATGATATGTTTAGAGAAAAGAATGATGCAGGATATAAGAAAACTCTGATACCAATTGATGTAGGGGAGCCTAGATTCTGCTTATGTGGGAACAAATAGATGTATGTGGAAGCAAGGACACAAATCAACACCCAAATAAATTTACTTTAGAAAAGAATTAGAGAAAAGACAGAAGGATAAGGGACAGAATTTTTAGATGGAATTTGGAAAGAAAAGAGGGAGAAAATAGAAGAAGAGGGCTGTTTATAGAGTTTCTGGAATTTCAGGGGAGAACCGTGAAATTACAACATACCCCTGCATAAATGTCACAATTTTATGAAAATTTACATGTGTTTAGATAGTCTATCACCATACAAAATTTGAACTAATTCTGATCATTAAAAGTATATAAATTGTATGAAACATCAGTCTGCAGTTTCTTGTAATAAAGGAACCTAAAACAGTGTATGTTTCTGGATCAAAAACTTGGCAGAAAAGAATAATAATTAAAAGGAGTATGAGGGGTTAGGACGGGGACATGTAAGCCAGTAAGGGAGAAAAACCCTAAAAGAAAATAGTGAAAATAGGGTTTTTATAAGGGGGCTATTTTAAAGAAGAGGAACCCAGTATTTCAGTCAAGAGAGCTCAATAACAGGGTCACTTTAACAAACAAGAAACTGCATAAATCAATAGTATTCAAGAGGAAATTAAAGAATTAATAGAGGATTATTAGAAGAGAAATTCCAGATAGAACAGTTGAGATTACCTGTTTTCTATGGTGGACGATTGGATTAGAAAAACATCCAGAACATTCCAGCCGTGACCTCTGAATCTCCAGGCTTGTTCTTTCAAACAGTGGTCTGGTCACTTCAAGGTAGATGATGTGGCAGCAAGGTATGAAGAAAGAAATAGAAGACAAGGAAGATGATAGCAGAAAGAAGAAGAAGAAGAAGAAGAAGAAGAAGAAGAAGAAGTGGGGAATAGTACCCTGGTCGGAGCCTCATGGCTGCACTAAGAGAAGGGGGAAGGGGGGATAAACCCTAACCAACAAACACACTTTCATTAATTCATCATAAGCTGATTTATTCAAGTCGTGTGGTGCCTTTCCTAAAATTAAGACTTCTAAATTTGACTTTCTGAAACTAAACTTGCTAAAAAATAATAGGGGCTGTCGACCAGCCATATGGGAGGGCCCCACATGTTGACTTTGATGCCCATAACAGGACAAAATATATAGGCTGTCGACCTGGCCTTACTTTCCTAAATTGCCATTGGCTTTTCAGCCTTATTACAAAATTACCATTGTACTAAAAAAGAAAAAACCCAGAAACCCATGGCACAAAAGGCCTTATTGCAATTGTACCCAACCCCTAAAAGACATTAATTAAACCACATATCATACAACACTTGAATCTGGCCCTCTTGTGTGGGGGCACATACAATAGTCTCTTTATGTTGTCCGCATCAAATAAATTGACAAATTTAGTGGAAATCATTCTTTCTACATGGTCAATATGTCTGCATTGCATGAAATAAATTGACAAATTTATTGGAAATCATTTTTTCTACAATGGTCAATCTTAGAATTCAAAGAAGTAGAATAGGAAAAGAAAAGAGAAAATGGGAGAATTTAAAAGAGGAGGTTGTTAGATACCTTAATTTATCAACTATTTACATCTCATGTTGGAAAAGCTTAAAAAAGAATTTCTTTGGTAAGTAAATGTGAAAACCAAAAAATATCACCTAGTAGATTGGAAAGTTGCTTGTAGACCCAAAAGTGGGTTTTTTTTTTTTTTGGGGGGGGGGTTCTTAGAAGGCACGGAGAGTTTAACATGCTTCTCCCAGGCAAGTAGTCATGTAGGTATAGGAATGATCCCGGTAGCCCTTAAAGGAGGGTAATTACCACAAAGTAGGATAATAGGAAAGTTTGATCATGGTTTGGGGTGGGAGTTTCGAGAGGTATATCTGTTGCCCAGATCCCAAACAAAAAAGGTATATTTATTGCCAAAGAGGTTTTTGAAAAAGGTAGAAAGTTTAAATTTGGTCCTGATAATGGAATGAAATTATGGGTGGATAGAGGACAGATCTCTCGATTATGGGTGGAGAGGTATACCTATTTATGCATGTTCTATCTTTACCAAGGGGTCTGTATGATAGAGGACAGATCTTTCGAGAATTCTGTCATCCACAAGTTGTTGGAGTGTTTGAAAGCAATGAAAATGACAAATTTTCTTATATTTGGAGATATCCACTTCTTAATTTTGCGAGGATGCATGTTGTTTTCATTTTGAATGGCTTGCCATTCTAAAGAGTTTAAAATCTCAAATGGGAGGATTTTAAGGAAGATTGGTGGAGGGTTTTTTGTGATAAAAATTAAAAACAGATATGTTAATGCTTTGAAAGCATTTTTGTTTTTGTGAGCCCTGTTCTTCTTTTCTTGTGTACTCATTGTATGCCTCTTTACCGTTTTCATTGGTATAATTGCATACTTCGTAGTTACGTATCAATGAAAAAAGGGAGGATGTTTGGTATGAAGATTAAGAATTTTTATTCTAGATTCCATCTTTGTATATGGAAAGGCCAAGCCCCAGGGATGTCTTTGTGTGTTTTTGTTTGTGTTTAATAAATAGGGATGTCATTGCTAATGATATTTTATTTGATATGGGGTGGGTTTGTGTGTGTGTGTGTGTATGTGTATCTATCCATGGTGAGCGCTCTATCTCGAAACAGCAACCACAAGAAAAAGTGACCTTCCTTGGAATAAGCTGGAACCATATGAACTGCACGGGTAAAAAACCCGAAGCTTGATGAGTCAGCAATTCATAACAGGACCTAACAGAAAACAGGCCACTATAACAGCCCTTCCCATCATCCAACGATGTTGATTCCAAAAAGCCCAACAGATTTGAGACCTCTTCCATCTCCCAATCAGTGACATCTAGTCTGAAATTAAGGTTTCAAGAGTAGAAGTTGTGGGTCCTAATCATATACTCTTTCACCATGCCCCTTTTTATTGGTAGCTAAGCTGAAAAGAGTGGGATATAAAGAGGACAGTGGAACCACACTGCACCATGTCAAGCCAGAATCTGACTCCCCCCCATCACCCTCCTTAAAAGAAAGAATCTTGGAGAAAGAGTCTACATGTTTAGAGATACCTTTCCAAATGCTACCAATTATAATGATTTTATACATGGAAAGGTGTTGAGGGTCTTTATACAGCTTCTTTGAGTGCTAACGTTGTGGCCTTGCATTAGTGCCTTCTCTCTTGTATAGTGATCAACTGTTGTTCGAGCTTCCATCACTTTCTTCTAAATATTCTTACATTTACTTGGTAAAGTTTTTTACTATAAAGATATATAATTTTTGAAATCATTTCTTTCTTATTGTCTACCTATATGTACAATAATGGAATGCACATACTTCGCTATTATTCTTTATCTGTCCTTTCCAATTTCTCCTCAATTAATCTTGGTTATCTATTTTTTCTTCTAACTGAATCTTGTGGATTGCAAATTTATTTTGGTAAATCCTGTGCTCTCAATACCAGTACATTTAATTTACATTCTTATGTCCATTGCACTTCTTATCTAATTCATTACTCTTCTTTATTGTACTATGAGTTAAGATTGGTTTTAAGGACTTATGTGCATTTGCAGCCTATGAAAAATACCGGGGTCCTCTTGGAAATGTCAGGAAAGGAGTATTGGTATGCCTTCACATTGCCTCTTTGAGTTTTTTAATATTCTTTGGTAGAATTTAGATATTTTGATAAATTTCTAATTAATGAAGGAGCATATGTGAAAAGTATGGATAATCATAAGGCATTTGTGTACGCTTTGTTTTGTATTGGATCAATTGGGTTCATTTAGTTGTCACTTTTTTAACTATTAATATTGCATTTGTCCGATTTTTATTTATTTTCGTAAATTGAATTTGAAGCTTCTATACTGTTCTAGGATTGAACCAAGATGTTGGTTGTTGGAGTAATGTAACTTATGTTGTAAATTGGAAGTAGTCGTTCTTGTTTTAACTTGTGACTGTTTGAATGAAGAACCATTATCCTGTCTCAGTAAAAGGTTTTATTTTTTTTTTCTCTGGCAATTTATTTGACTTTTCAATTTCTAGGAATTGGCAAAAAGTAAGCCAATTGCTGTGGTTCTGACCCAGAGTTTCCAAGATGAGTTTGAGCCTTAAATCAATCGTTAGTTACAGATGATACCTGACATCCCTTGTGGTACAGAGGAAAATAGGAAAACTTTAAAGGGAAGATATGGAAGCCCAATCATCATTTTCTCTTGTGGCATTCACTTTCCATTTATGATTGGTGCTTGATTCAGAAGGATTGTGACTCTAATTGGTGGGTACTCTTTGCGGTCTCGGGAGAGTTTTATGTCCATCTGTTAGATTTTGTGTTTTGTCCCTTGCTTTGGCCTTTGTTTTCTTGTATTCTCTTGTTCTGTTTTGTTTTGCTCTGTTCACCTCCCTGATGAACCTCCTTGTTTTCTTCCTTTTCTCTTCCTAATGAAATTCTTCAACCATTTTATTAAGGGGAAAAAAGGTAGTTCTTTGATACAGTTCCTTAAGATGTGCATCTGAATTGCTATCTTTTCTTTTTTATATCAAGCAGTAATAAGAGAAAATAGTGAAACCTGCTTTGTTTTTTGTTTTTAACATATTTTCCAACTTTCATGGAATTTAGTTGCACTGGGAAGGGGAAAGCTGGTGATGAGAACTGATCATCAATAGCATTTCAGGAAGATGATGTTAGAAATTTCTCTAACTATTATATTGAACATTTATTACAGAACTTTTCTGTTTACTTTTAGTAAATTTGAAGATGATTGCTAATGATTTAATTTGACATCGTAACAGTGTAGAATAAAAGCCAGACTTGTGTAAAAGGATATGGAGGTGTTTAGGGTGCAAACTTCGCTGGTAGGGTTTGAAGTCTCGGTTTCAGTCACAGTATTGGCCAGCTTCAATATTCGTCTGTGAGACAACTCAGTACAGTCTGAAACTCGGTGGAATACACAAAGATCTATGGATTTAGGATTGCAGTATGCATGCTCTGTATCTGGGGCATGCTCTTTATGTAGGTGATGTAACTCATGCATGCTCTGATTGTAGATCTGTGGATCTAGGATTACAGTGGTCTTTTCTTTTTTTATTTTTATGAATAATCAAATTCATTAGAGAATGAAAGGAAATACAGAGGACTAAAAACCCTTGGAACAAAGAGAGGCCAGGGAAGGATAAAGAAGATTGAAGGAAAAATGAACAAGTGTAAAACCTAAAGCTAAAAGTTAGGTCATTGTTTCCTTTTACTTTTTCTGTTTTTTCTTCTCTTTTCTTTAATAAATTCATTATCTTTTCAAAAAAAAAAAAAAAAAGAATCTTAAAGTTTAATCACAAGAGGAGGACCAATGTACAAGTTTGTCCCTAGTAGTACCACTCTTACGTAACTCATCCACAAGAGAGTTAACCGATCTCGGCATCCAGTGGAACGAGGTGTCCAAGGAGGATGCATGAAGTCGAATCTCCCCAAGTGAGATAACTTTCATGTGCTAAGTGCTAGGGTCTCTTCTCAAAGAGAATTACCCTTGCCAACTGGGCTTCTATAGACAAAAATCTGGAGGCTCCTCGAATACCCGACGGTACAGGGGAATACCCACCAGAGTTTATCTTTGTGGGGGTTATTAGGAGGGGACCAACGTCATCAAATGTGTGTTCGGGTGAATATAAAAAATTCCAGTGCCAATCTGCAGATTGGAGTCCATTGATAGTCCCCAAAACAGATTGAGAGGAGTAGACCAATGAACAGCTCTGCTAGTGGTGGAATCAATAATTGCCAGTAGGGAATGCATGCAATCCAAAAAAATTCTGTTACACTGTTCCTCCTACATACTCCAAAAGCCTAGAACTAACACAAAATCTGAAGGCTCCTCAAATACACTATGGTCCAGGTGATGTAGGATATGTCTTGGGAAGAGAAATTAAGCATAGAAAAAGGATAAAGGAGAGGGAAGGAAGAAGATTAAAGAAGACAGGGGATAAGAGAGAATGAGAGAAAGAGGGTAGAATGTTCACCTCATGTGAGGGGTTGAGAGAGAACTTGAGATACCACACCCACTTCAATATGTGTTTTTTTTCTTCAAATATGCATCTTCAACTAATTTACATTGATCTAATGTAGCCTTTAAATAGGCATTACATGGAGAATAAAATAAAATAAAATCCTAGACTCAAGAT
>JAOXJP010195057.1:0-12178 GCA_025762735.1 Platanus orientalis
ACACCATTAGCCTATGTTGTGTGGTTAAACTCTCCCCTGGAATAACCTTACAATCCTTACATATTGACTTTTCTAGCTTCCTAGTAAGAAAGAAGTCTATTTGACTTCTATTTGACCCACTTTTGAAAGTTACCAAATGTTCCTCTCTGTTTATGGGTGAGAGTATTGCTCATTTCAACGTATCCTCGGACTCTTCTTCTTCATTTTATTCAAACCCTAATTCTTTTCTTGTTATCTCTCTCCAAGTTAATTTAGTATTTGAGCTAGCGGTCTATAGTGTCTTGTCAAGAACTCTGTGGATCTTGCTCAGGAAAAATCAAAGCTCTGTTTGGTAACACTCCAAAAGAGTGATTCCTGGATTCTCAGCTCCAAAGAATCCAAGAGAGTCAAAAATGTCGTTTAGTAACGCTAGATTCTCTCCTCGGATTTCACTCCAAAAATGTTTTGGAGTCACTTTTTTTGGAGCTACAAAGTCAATTTTTTGATTCCTTCGCTTGATTTTATTTATTTACTATTCTACTACATCATCGTCATCATCAAGATTTCCGTTTTTTTTTTCTTCTGCCAAACCAAACACTTTCTGATTCTGGAATCTGGAATTGACTCCAAGGAATGCATTTTTGGCTGAATCCAGAATCAGGATTTTAGAGCTGAATCATTGGGAGTGTTACCAAACGTAGCCCAAACCTTCAAATGTGATCTCATCGTATGATCTACTAGGATATTTTCTTTACGGTTTGAAGGAAATGGATTGGTTGTTTTTTTACCCTAGATTATTCTGAAACAAGTTTGAATGAAAATGGTTGAGAAATGAGAGCTTGGTAAACTGTTTTAATGCCTAGGGAGTAGGGAGTGTTCCTTGCTATTCCCGTTTGGTTTTGGTTCTGGTTCTGTTTGATCCCGAGTTAGTTCTTTATGTTGCTGTAGCTTTGTTTTCGTGTGAGGGGCCTTTTAAATCAAATTAGGAGTAATTTGGTAAAGAATCGAGGAGTCCTTTTTTTTTGTGCAGCTATATTATCGCCCTTGTCAGATTCGACCCTTTCTGGTGTATTTTTGCTTCTAACTCCACTCAGCTCCGTATTTTACTGAGTATTTATCTTTGAGATTGCTTTGACAAATTCCAATTATTTCTTACAATTGGTGGCTATAAGGATTCTTTATGATGGCTATTTGTTGATGATTGGGGAGCATTACACCTATGTGTTGATGTATAAAGGTTGTAAAACAGTGAATACTGTAGTTGTTTGGGCTGTGTAGCCCTTGTTTGTTTGGACCAGCCCATGTGGTACTGCCATGGGGTGATTGGTTACTCGTGGATTGAAGTGTGTGCTGTTGATTGGTGCAAGCAGTGTTGTTTCTGTTATTTGTTCTTATGTGTGTCTGATTTGTCTACGTCGGGACTATATTGAGGTGGGGATACTTCTTTGGACTGTAGAATCTCATTGAATCAAATCTCATTCTAGTTGAAGGCAAATTGAATATTTGATTTTCTAAATCCAGATTGAACATTTGGTTGTGTTGATTGAGTGGTGTTAGTGAAGCAAAGCAGCTCAAGGTAATGGAAGGTGTTAGTAGACAAGGGGAGAAAGGAAAGGATTTGCAAGTATATGTGAGAAAGGAGCAGAAAGATCTTTCTTCACATGCTTCCTGCCTAGAAACCTCTTCAGATGCTCTTCTAGAAAAATGTATCTCTCTTTCTTCTTCTCATCCTCAAGATGTCCTTGATGATTTTACAGTTCCTATTGTTCTCAAGAAGGGTGTTCTTGTACTAAGCACCCTTTGTGTCTTATTTTGTGTCTTATAGTGCACTATTTTCTTCATTTCGTTCCTTTTTTTTTGTTTGCCTCTCAATGTTTCAGAAGCTTTCTCCCAATCAGCATAGAAGGCTACCATGCTAGAAGAGATGAGGGCCCTTGACAAGATTCATACTTGGGAGATGGTGGATCTTCCTAAAAGCAAGGAACCAGTTGGGTGTAAGTTGGTGTTTACCATGAAGCACTGGTTTGATAGTTCAGTAGAAAGACTAAGTAAGTTTGGTGGTGAAAGGGTATACGCTGACACATGGCATTGATTATCAAGAGACCTTTGCCTCAGTTACCAAGATGAACTTTATATGAGTTCTTATCTCTCTTTTTGCCAACCAAGGATGGTTGTTAAGGTGGTTTGATGTGAAGAATGCATTCTTGCATGGGGACTTTGAAGAAGAGGTGTATATGAAGTTTCTTCATAGGATGATAATGCATTATACAAAGAAGGGAAAGGTGTGCAGATTGAAAAAAATGATTTGTATGGTCTTAAACTAACCCAAGGGTGTGGTTTGAGCACGAGAAGCAAGTACACACAGTGCTAGAAAGATCACACATTGTTTGTAAAGTGTCGACGCCACTTGGTGACTGCATTGATTGTCTATGTAGGTGACATGATAGTAGGGAATGGTGAGGATGAAATTAGACAACTCAAGTAGCGATTGGCCAAAGAGTTCTAGATTAAGAACCTAGGACAATTGAAATACTATATTGGAATTGAATTAACTAGTTCCTAGAAGGGAATCTTTATCTTGTAAGGGAAGTATGTTCTTATCTTCTACAAGAGATTGACTTTACAGGATGCAAGCTGTGTGATACTCCCATTGATCTTAACTATGGACTTAAAGAAGATGAAGAGTGATATTTTTTCTGATGAGGGAAATATGAGAGATTGGTGGGCCATCTCATATACTTGTCACCAACTAGACCAGACGTTGCATCTGACGTTGCCTACACTTTTAGTGTTAGCCAAAAGGAGGTCATCTTCATGTGGAGGCATACATAGATGTAGATTGGGAAGGGTCTACTGTAGAACGTTACTCTATTTTTGGATATTGTTCATTTGTGTGAGGTAATGTAGTCACATAGTAAAAAGTAGCCAAGTGGTGTCGGATTGAGTTAAGAGGCTGAATTCTGGTCTATGACATATGAGGACATGAGGTTTATGAGTTGATATGGATACAAATGCTCTTAATTGAACTTGGAATCTCCATTTTAGGATCAATGAGCCCATATTGTGATAATAAGGCAGTGATCAACATCGCTCATAACCCAGTCTAGTCTGATTGAACGAAACATGTGGAGGTGGACCATCACTTTATCAAGTGAAGACTAAGGATCAGCTAACATGTCTTCACGATAGGGCTACACAATACATAGTTCTCTTATATTGTTAGCAAACTGGGACTATGGGATCTATATTCTCTAGGTTGAGGAGTGTAGGAATTCATGTATATACAAGAGAAGGGCATTATTATGGTATTTCATGTGTGTATTTGGTATGGTACAAGTATACTATAGTACTATATTATACCGTATAGTGTAAGTTCATATACATATTATAATAATAGCATATTTATCCAAAAAAATATATTCTAATAATAACATTGGGTAAGAATGTTACTCACTCCATACGATTTTTCCTAACTCCTTCATTCTATCCCAACCCTCTTCTCTTCTTATCTACCACCAAGCCAACTACAAGCAAGACCCTAAACTTGTTCCTTTTCTCTTCCTAGTCTTGATGGTGCTTTGAATTAACATCATCAACCCACTCAATATTTCCTTTTTTTTTCTGGTTCAAATACTGAATTCCTTTGAGGTTAGGTAGCTTCCCTATGAAACCCGAATCCCTCTCGCATCACTAGCATACACAACATTGATTTCATCTTTGTCCTCCAATCGAAGAGCTTCAAATGAATGAGGGCAAACCTTCTTTAGGGTAATATTCTCTTGGCCAATTGGAAGAGACCTATCCTTCCTTAGGGACAGCTCTTGGTTCAACCCTTTAATGGTGGCATTTAGGACCTTTATTTGGGGGGATTTCTTTTTTCACTGAATTCACCCTTGGGCCCTTGATTGGCTTGGACTCACCTCCAAATTATTTGAATTATCCTATATTTGGGCCTTATGGGATCCATGAGGCCCAATTTCCCCCTCACCCAACGAATGTGGTATGGGACTTCTTATCACCAAAGGCCATCACTTGAACCTTCTTTTTTGTAAGACAAAATTTATTAATGGGGGGATAAGGCATCCCCAAGCCAAAAGGGCACAAAAACAACAGGAACACTTGACTTTTTACCATGTTAACCCACCCTAACTTTAGCTTCAGAAATGAGCAATTTCTCTTTACAAATGGAAACCCACCACAATCATCTATCTTTTTCCCTTCTACACAATGTGTGAGGGCTCCATACAATCATATAAAATTATGTTATTCCACTCCCTCCATAAGGACCACCACATAGCTGCTAACCACATTCTCCAATTTTTCTTTCCTTTGTTGCTTCTTCCAAAGATCCACCATTGGGCGAAGAGATTTGTTGAGCAACTCGGTATAACCCAACTTAGATCAGCTTCATGAAGTAACATGGACCACACTTCAAGTGTAAAGGGACAATGAATGAAGATGTGATCAATGGACTCCTTTGCATTATGGCAAAGGAAGTATATATTTGGAAGAGAGAAGCCTCTTCTTTGAAGGTTATCTAGAGTCAATATTTTGCCTTTAAGAGCTGTTCAAAGAAAGAAAGTCACCTTTGATGGGGCTTTACATTGTCATGGATCCTTCCATGGATAATCCACTTCCATGTTAGGAAGGAGGTAATTGTAACACGATTTAACAATGAAAATTCCATTAGGATGAGGAGCCCAGATTTGTTTATCCTCATTGTTTAACGAGGGATGGATGCAATTAATATAGTTTAGGAGCTTGATCCTATCCTGGATTTCCCAATCATTGTGACGACAGCGAAGGGGAATGTTCCAATTGCTAATATTTCTCTCCCTAATCCAACAATCAGCCACCGAATCTTTCTTATCCAATGCTAAGTTGAAAATAGAAGGAATTTCCACCATCAAGGGTCTTGGGTAGCACCAAGCGTCTTCCCAAAAGAGGGCATTCCTCCCAATACCCACTTCCATACGCAAAGCCTTTTTAACTTGATCAGCCATAGTCATAATCCCCTTCCACAAACTAACCCCATGGGAAGAGGTCATTCTTCTCGATTCCCACTTACTGATAGTTCCATATTTCTCCACAATTATTTTCCTCCAAAAACTTTCTTCTTCATTTCCAAACTGCCAGGGCCATTTCGCAAGGAGAGCCTTATTCATCTCTCTAATTTTCCTGATTCCAAGCCCTCCTTCAGATTTAGGCTTACAAATCTCCTGCCAAGCAACCAAATGGATATTTTTCTCTTTCAATCTTTCCCAAAGGAAGTCTCATTGCATATTCTCTATCAAATCAACCACAAAGGGATTGTGAAGAGGGGTAAAAAATAAGTGGGTAAGCTGACAAGCACTAATTTGATTAGAGTGATTCTCCTGCCTTTAGAAAGATACATACCTTTTCATCCCCCAAAAGATTTTTAATTATTGTGATAATCAGATTCCAAACTTCTTTGCATTTGTAAGAAGAACCGAGGGGGAGGCCTAAGTAGGAGGATGGTAGAGTGCCCACCGGACAATCTAGAATCTCTGCAAGTCTTTTGAGGTTGGGAATATGTCCAACTTCGTATAGCCTGCTCTTAGATAGGTTAACCTATAGACTCGAGACAACCTCTCAAAACACCTAATAAGTAATAACACATCTCCAAGTACCTCATTTGGGAGCAAAAACAAAAAAAAAATGAGAGTATCATCCGCAAATTGGAGATGAGAAATTACTGTGCCTCCACCACTAGTTGAAAGGCCCTCTAACAATCCTCCATGAAAAGCTTGAGAGAGGAGGGAACCAAATGCTTTCACCATCAACAAGAAGAGGAAGGGGGATAGGGGGTCGCCTTGTCTCCGATCCCTAGTGCTGCCAAAATATTTAACTAGAGACTCATTAATCAAAAGACTGAAAAAGTTGTTGTCTCATAACATTTCTTCATCCAATTTCTCCATTTTAACCCAAATCCCATCCTTTGCATCATGTATTCCAAGAATGCCCAATTGATACTATCATAAGCCTTCTCAATGTCCAATTTGCAAAGAACACCAGAAGACCCATCCTTGATTATAGAGTTAATGCATTCATTGGCAATGAGCACACCATCTAGGATTTGCCTCCTGCCAATAAAAGCTCCTTGAAAGCTGGAGGTGATTGAATGCATGATACACTATAGTCTGTCTGCCAATAATTTGGCCAAAATCTTGTAGGTGCTGTTCACAAGGCTTATAGGCCTGAAGTCCTGAATTCGTTCCGTGTCATTCTTCTTTGAAATAAGGGCTAGGAATGTAGTGTTGCTTCCTATGTCCAAGTAGTCATTCTTATAAAAATCCTTAATCATAAGAAGGACATCTTCCTTGACCACCTCCCAACATGACTTAAAGAAGGCCATAGAATACCCATCCGGCCCAGGGGCTTTCTCCCCATCAAAACCCCAGATAACCTTTTTGACTTCCTCCTCATAAACTGGCCTTTCAAGCCAATCTCTTTCTTGATCATCTAGTTGTTTAAATGAAAGTCCGTCAAGTTTGGGTCTAACTAAACCTGGATTAGAGTAAAGGTTCTTAAAGAAAGAGACAACATGATCATGGATGGTAGAAATATCTTCCACCACCGTGTCCTCGATATGCAACCAAGAGATGTTTCTATTTCTTCTATTGGAAGCCATTCTGTGGAAAAACTTTGTGTTATTATCACACTCCTTGAGCCATTGTATCTTGGCTTTCTGTTTCCATTTGACTTCTTTCATCAATGCAACCCTTTTAAAGTCAGCTTTAACCAGATCCCTGTACCTGATTTCGTCCCTAGATAGGCCATTTATCGCTTCTGTATTATCCCACCATGCAATCTCTTCGGGCAACACTCTTTTCTTGTCCTCCACGTAGCCAAAAACATCTTTATTCCAGGTTTTTAACTTACTCTTGAGCGTCTTAAATTTTGATCTGAGACGTAATCCAAGTCTCCCTTCCGCCACAAACTGATTCCACCATTCTTTGACCATATCCACAAAATTGGGGTGCAACAACCACATGTTCTCAAATTTGAAGGGACGAGGGAAGGATAATAAATGTTTTCCATTTAAAAAAAATGGGAGTGTGGTCTGATGTTGGTTGGGAAAGAACTTCATCTTTAGAGATAGGAAAGGCCTCATCCCATTCTGAGGACACCAGAAACCTATCCAATTTACTTATAATTTGGTTCTCTTGCATATTTGACAAAGTGAAAGGGTGGCCTGCCAGTGGAAGATCTCTCAAGTACTTTGGTCATGTTGGAATGTAATTGATTAATGGTTTTTATCTAATCAATGCTAGGGCTGTTGATAGCTCAGCTTGCATTGGCCTGCTAACTTTATGGTTTTATGTTGCACCTGAGTAGCACTGAAACAGATGCTCCATGCTAGAAGAGCCAAAGGAACAAATTTTTTTTGGGTCACATTCTTCAGTGATTAAAAGTCTTAAAACACCTTAATTTTGGTGTACTCTTTAAGGATGTAAATTTGCTGGTTGGGCTGAGCCAGTTACTCTTTAGACTTGTGGACTGGGCTTGGGTTTAAAGTTTTAGGTCTGTTCAAATCTCAGGCAGCCTGTGTGTAATTTTGTGGGTCAGTGGCTCACGGGGCCTGGCTTTGGCTTTGATACCCAGTTTGGCAACCTATTGTAAGTAAGACATATATGTGTGTTCTGTAAATGAGTGTGTGTGTTATCTAATAGGTTTGACATTCTAGTGTAGGCTCTAGAGATTCTACTCTGACCCACAGACTAAAATACCAGCGTAACTAAAGGAATGTGAAGAGGTGTAAAGCCTGATCAAGGCCCAAGGCTTGTTGAGCAGGCTATTGGGCTAGGCTTGGCTTATTATTTGATTCATAAGCTGGGCTTGGTCCTGAGGATTTTAGGCCCGTCTTAGGCCCAGTTCCGGGCTGGCTTGGGATGTGGCTTGACCACCAATCAAGCTTTGGCTTGCCATGGCTTGACCCATCTCTGTTGGAAAGCTAATCGGTTAAGTGTTTTTTTTTTTTTGGTTATTTATTTATTTTAATGTGTTCTAGCTATGTACATCTCTGTTTTAGTATATCTCTTTATGGACGTGTTAATGTAGTTTCCATTTTTTTTATATTCTGGTTTGTTATCTTTTTGTGGCAGTTTTATAAATATTTCTTTTCATATCTAAATGGATTTAGGTTATGAAGCTTCCCTCAGCCCCTCGTCAATCTGATAAAACTCCTTCACGCCGACTTCTCCAGGTCATTGGTATGCTTTTGGAGTTGTTACATTACAATAATCTTTATGTACTCAATTTTTTTTTTCACTTATTTAAAATGGTTAATAGGTTTGACTTTTTTTATTACATTTCATGCTTAACTTCTACGCTAATATACATTTACGTTTCTCATGCTAATAAATTAGTGTATGTTTAGGTTATTCGTCTTTTTTGTCAATTGTAACTAGTTTTAAATTTGTAGTATGATAGTCGAATCACAAGCAAAGTGAGGTAGAGGTTTGTTATCTATTTGTTAACATTGCTGGTTAGTGATATTGTGTGAAGGATTTACTAATATTCTGGTGTAGAATTGATCTTAGTGCTAAATTTTTTATCCGTAATGTGTTATTTGTTTCTAGAAATTCATCTTTTGCAGTTTACACTTGTCCCTTTTTTCTTCTCTTTTGGGCTGTAAGGTCTGCTTGTAAAAACCTTTTCATCTTGTTAGTCTCTTCTGTTCTTGATTTGGTTGACCCATGACTGGAGGGAATCTCTTATTTTTTTTTTTCTTTATTTTAGAAGGTGAACCAATCATTATTTGGTAGGGAAACTTTTTAGTTTTGTTGGAAGATGTGGATAGAGTTTGGAAGCCACGGTATATACTATAAAAAACATTAGTCAGAGTATTGTGTTTTTTTTTTTAAGTTAGTTTTTCAGGCCAAGGCTTCATATTTTAGATTTTAATGATATTTCTTTTTTTTTTTTTGATGAATAACTCAAATTTATTAAAACGAAGAAAAGGAGAAAAATAAAATACAAGCAACAAGGGGGATTACCTACAAACACAGCCCACAGGGAGCCAATTTTGAGCAAACCTCAAACGGGAATGTACCCCCCAATTAGCAGGCTTGTTGGCCAGCTGATTTTGATTTCTATCAACATGAGACAACGAAATACAAAGCAGATACTTAAGCTCCCAAATCTCATACAACATAGCAGTTAAATTCCAAGAGACCCTGTCATCCCTGTTTCCCCATCTGACCACCACTGCCAAGTCACCCTCCACTTCACAACCATGGAAGCCCAGGTGATTCGATTCCCTCAGCCCCATCAAAAGACTTGTGGTTTCTGCAGTTATTGCATCACAAATTTCCGAAGGACCACAAAGAGCTCTAATGATATTGTGGTCATGGTCCCGAATGACACAACCAAACCAAGCTGGCCCTGAGTTGCTTGAAAAACGTTTCAATGAGGAAGAAGTCTTGAAGGCACTTGTGGAGTTGAGTGGCGACAAGGTGCTGGGTCTAGATGGTTTCCCAGGTAGCTTCTATGAGAAGTGTTGGTGGAAAGGACATAATTAAGGTACTAGAGGAGTTCATCTATGGATCATGTTTAGAAAATGTACAAATGCTATATTCCTTATTCTTTTTTAAAATGGAAGGGACGGTAGACATTCTAGGATTTTGGTCAATTTGCCTGTTGGGTAGTATTCACAGATTGATTACGAAGGTGTTTTTTTTCTGTGTTTTTAAGGTACCAGATAATATCATATCAACCTTATAATGGAGCTTATGTGGAAGGAAGATAGATTTTGGATAGGGTCTAATTGTTTAAGGCTGCCTTGGTCATGCTTAAGAAGTGAGATTCTGGAAATTTTGTGCAAAGTAGACATGCAAAATGTCTATGATCACATGAATTTGGAGTTCTTGGATTACATTCTTTGTTATTCATAAAAAAAAAAATGCTTTGTTGGATGGGTTTTGGTTTCAAGTGAAGGAGATGAATGAAGGTTTTTTTGTTCCTCTCCCTCTGTAGCTTCATTTCCAGTGTAGGTGAATGGATATCTATAATTTTTTATACAAGCACAAGGGGCATTTGGTCAAGAAGATCCACTTTCTTTTTCTTTTTTATCATGTGGAGGGAGGTCTTATCTGATTGATTCATAGGGCTGAATCGGAGGGTCAATGGTGGTGGTGGAAGGCTATTTGGTGGGGGGTGGGGGTGGAGGTCTTTATTGGGATGCTTTGTTGTTTCCCCTTAAGTTGCGGGGCTGAGCCTTTTTTGGGGTGGCTCCTCTTTCTCTTTTTGTTCTTCCCTCTCTCTCTCTCTCTCTCCCTCTTCCATTTTGCATTGCTCGTGCTGCTGGGTCGTGTGATATATTTTTCTCTATGTTTTTTTTTTAATTTACATTATCTTTCAAAAACAAAAAAAGGTCTTAAGATTTCCCGCCCCTGTTTCAGATGATACCATCTTCTTATGTTAGGTCAGCCATGGACATCTGGTGTATTTTCGGTGTATCCTTCATGATTAACTTTTCTCAAAAGTGCTGGTTGTTGAGTTAGTGAGGTGGACAAGGGGGTTGATTGGTGTTGGTGATTCTAATATGGCAGAAATGATTGGCCTGCTTGAAGGGTTGAGGATACTTAAATCTGCGGGTTATAAAGATTGTATGATTGAGGGGGATTCCAAGACGGTTGCAAGTTGGGGAAAAGGTGATGCGAGTGGCTCGTGGAGGTTGTCTCATTTCATTCAGGAGATTAGGGTGTTGGTGGTGGAAGTCCAGGTGCATTTGCAACATATTCCTTGGTCCCAAATTCAGTTGCGGACTGCCTTGCCAAATGGAGTGCCCGACAACAATCAGTGTTTGTGGGTGATTATATTCTGGATTGAGATAGTGGTTGTCTTTTTGGGTGGTTGCAGCTTGGGCTGTTCTGTATGTCTGTACTTGTATTGCTTGTATCATTATTTTCTTTTTTAATAAAATTACCGTTATTCTTCAAAAAAATAAAAATAAAAATACTGAGTAGTATGCACGGTGGATACTTTTCTAACACATTTTGGGCGCTCTCTTGGGGCCAGCTTTATAGGTTGACAACTATACAAAGACCTGGTTGTGGAGCTTTTGGGAAAAAGATGGCTGATTGGAAAACAAGGCTACTTATCCGTAAAGGGAAAAATAATTTGTGCTAGCTCCTTTTTTCTATGTTAACTTCTGTAGCTGACAGATTGGAAATCTTGAAGGGGGAGTTTCTTTGGGATGAATTTGATTATGCCAAGAAATACCATTTAGTGGACTGGGAAACAATATGCTGCCCTAAAGAAAATGGGAATTGTGGCCTTAGATAAGGGTTATGAATAATTGATGCAGGTGCTAAGCCTTCAGAATTCATTAAACTGTTGGGCTCAATTTAGGGGCCTGAGGAACACAATCGAAAGCCCAAGATCAACCTTGCAGCCAACATCCCAAGCTTGCAGCCCAAAGGAAGGGTCCACTGGGCTATTTAAGTAGCAAGGCACCTCCATATAGGTGTTTTATTGTGTTTGGATGGGAAAAAATATAAATTTCTAATCTCTCTCGTATGAATTGAACATGATATTTTGTTCATCTAATCTCAAGACAGAAATTCATCCCAAGACCCCAATCCCAACCCCAACATATGCTTCTTGTGTAAAGTTAGTGGGGAATCTGTTAGCCACCTACTTCATTGCTTCTTCACACTTGAAGCACAAGCTTCTTTTTTTTTTCCTCGCGATACAGTGAGTTGCACCTTGTGATTTTTCTGACCTTATCAGTAAAAGCTCTTATCGTGGAATCTTTTACCGTTTGCATTTTGTTGGATGATGTGGAAGGAGCAAAATTACAATATCTATGAAGATACAAGCAGTTCTTTTGAACATGTACTTGACTTGGTGAAAAATCTGCTGCTCTTTGGTCCTCAATCTTCTTGGAATTTAGAGGATATAAATTTTCCATCTTTTAGATGGTTGGGATACATTTGTGTCAATTCCTCTTTTGGATCGTTGGGATATTGGTGTTGGATGGTCTAAGGACAACAAAGATTCTAACAAGGGAGGTCTACCCTCAACCTTAAGAGAAAAACATTAATGTTATATTTTGTTGATGTTGTCAATTCCATTCCTTGACAAAATACATGATGTTATAGGCTAGGTTGTATGTTAAGGGTCATGACAGAGTCTAGGTGGTTGATTCTTGCATCTGATCAAGATTAAAGAC
>JAOXJP010195068.1:0-12178 GCA_025762735.1 Platanus orientalis
GTCAAAAAAAAAAAAAAAAAAAACGGGAATAGTGTTTTTTAGAACGTCTTAAGTTTTATTAATTTAAAATTTAGGAAATTTTATGTTTTGGAAAGTTTAGGAATTAGGATAACTTGTACAACAAGAAATTAATGTTATTAGCAAGTTTAGGATTTTATAAAGTGTGTTATATAAAGTTTTAAACTTTAGAATATTTTCTATTTTTTTAGAAAGTTTCAAATATTTTATGATGTAAGTCTATTTAAAGACACCCTTTATGCAATAAAATACAATTGAAGATGAATATTTGAAAAGAAAACACGTGTGTTTTAATGGATGTGATATTCCAAGTTTTTTCTTTTAACCCCTCACGTGAAATGAGCATTCTACCATCTTTCTCTCTCTTTTTTCTCTCTTCTATCTCATATCTTCATTTGCTATAGAAAATTATTATTTGTCTTTTATTTTCATCTTTTTGATCCTTATTTCTTTTGTATCCTACATCAAATTTGGTATCAGAGCCAGGTTTCCAATTAACTCCTATTAGTTGGAATCCTTTGATTCAAAAATATAATCATTTTTTTAAGGGTTCCTTCAAAATACCTAAAATTTATTTAGTGCCTATGTTAGGTGTCTAAATAATTTAGGCCTACCCTAAAATTTTGGGGTCTCTTCAAAGGGCCTTAAACCCATCATCTTCATCACCATTCAAGTTCTTTGTCTTGAAACCATTTGTCTTTATCAAGGTACCTTTCCATTAATTTTAGGACATGCCCTATAAGTTAAAGAGCCCAATAAAACTCCTTTAGAAGTTGCAAGGCTACCCTAAATCTTTTTTTAGAGTCTTCTATAAAGGGTTACATAAGCCTGAATCATAGTCTATACTGTGAATGCATTATCTACTATGGCGGACGAGCATACAAAAAACATTTAAGAGCTTAAAGATACTATGAAGGACATCTAGAGTGATGTGAAGAGTATTCAAGCACAAATGGTGGAGATGCAAAAGACTCAATATGATTGCCGCCAAATTGCCTCGAACGGAATCTTCTAGTGCAGCCCATCAACCACCTAATCGGGATAGGGAAGATTCCCAGGCAGTTCTTCATCCTCTACAACAGTCCTCTAGTGTACAAGGTACATGAAAGTCACAACAGTGTTAGCATGAGGAAGAACCACCTAAGGAAGATTCTTCAAAAGAGCAATCAAGTCAAGAGGAATTTCCTCCTCAAGATGAACCATTAATTGACGGAAAAATTGAAGATCAAGTTGAGTACAAGGAATAACATATGGAAGACATTAAGTTGCAATCCAAGGGATCAAGCTTACTTCAAGAAAAACCTATGTTGCATTCGTTTATGATGAGTTCAAGATTGCTGCCCCTACAAATTGAAGACCCTCAACTTGAAGTATACATCCTCGAATTTGAGCCTACCACAATAAGTTTGTGATTGAACTTCTTCAAACCCGGGGAGTATGATACAAAGCAAACCATGCCAAAAAAAAATAAGTTGAAAGACCATGGATAGTCTCCCATAGAGTGTCTAGTAGTATAGCCTTATTTTTCTGTTATTTTCCTATTTTAAAAGCTTTAATTAGTGGTTTTACATGTAATAAGGCCATTAAAGCCAAATTAGAAAGTTGGAAGAAAGTTAGGATTAAATTAGGAGTGTTTCAGAATATTTAAAAAAAAAAAATTTGGATTTTTTTAGACTAATCCCCTATTTTTGTTTAGCCCGCTATTTCAAAGGTCAAAACTTATCATTTTAGCTTAATTTTGGTGTCATTAGATAGGTTACTTAGTTACCTTTCAAATAAAACCAAGATTGCACAAATATGAGGTGATTTGGGAAAGTTATGACCAAATTACTAAGGGGGTATAAAAAAAAATGGGAATAGTATTTTTGTAGAAAGTCTTAAGTTTTAAAAGTTTAGACTTTAGGAAATTTTATGCTTTGGAAAGTCTAGAAATTAGGAAAACTTGTATAACAAGTAATTAATGTTTTTAGCAAGTTTAGGATTTTAGAAAGTGTGTTAAAAAGTTTTAAATTTTAGAATATTTTCCTTTTTTTAGAAAGTTTCAAATATTTTAGGATGTAAGCCTATTTTAAGGCACTCTCTATGCAATAAAATACAGTTGATGAATATTTGAAAAGAAGATACGTGTGTGTTGAAGTGAGTGTGGTATCCTAGGTTTTCTCTCTCAACCCCTTACATGAGGTGAGCATTCTACCATCTCTCTTTCTTTTTCCCTCTTCTTTCTCCTTCTTTTCTTTACTTGTTACAGAAAATTATTATTTGTCTTTTATTTTCATCTCTTTGATCCTTATTTCCTTTGTACCCTACATCAATTTACATAATGTGTCCACCATAACATGATATGTATCCGTTTGCACCCAAAAAAGTGCAGCACATTCTAGAACAAGGCACAACTGGCACCAGGTAGTCTTGAAGAGTTTTGAAAACTTTAAACTCTTTAAAAGACTGCCACATGACCCACAAAGAGAGAGGGAGAGAGAGAGAGAGAAGTTGAGGATAGATGGAGACCATCAGATTAAGACGTGCCAGAGATAGATCTCCCTGATCAGATTTTCTAGAACAGGGACATGTGGCACACAAAAAGAAAACTAGGAGAAAAAGTCTTCACACGTTGCTATCTAACTGACATTTCCCAAATCTCAACAAAAATGGCAAAAAATGAGAAAATACACATAACCAAGGAATTCTGGAGCATTAACTGTAGTAGAAAATTGGAGAAAATGAGACATACGAGAGTTGGAAGATAATCACGATGTAGAGGTGGGATTGCATGGATGCTCTCAGCATTAAACACGCAAGGAGGATCGTTTTCAGGTTCAAATGCATGAGAACAAGGGTCACTTCCATAAACGTGCAATCATGGAAAACATAATGTCAACTACCTAAAGAACTCTATAAAAAGAGGAAGACAGTGAAGAGAAATGACCAATCTCCAACACATCAACAACAACAATGTCTTTATCAATTTATCTACCAAAAATTGGGATTATCTTAGTTTTAGCTTGTTTTATTTATGTTATTTCAGTTTAGAATCGAATCTCTAGCCTGTAATTTGTCATCAACAAATTCCCAGGAATTTGGCATACAAATTGTAACACCCCGAACCAAACAGTTCTAATATATATATATATATATAATAAAAAAGAAGGAAAGAAGGGAAAGAAAAGAAAAGAGGGAAAAGAAAGAAAGAGAAAGGAAAAAGGGAGAAGTAGGAAGAGGAAAGGAAAGAAATAAATAAAAATATTTATATAGATAGATAATGATTGAGGGGGGTGCTTGGCCATTCACGACCGAGCAACTTTGTGAAACACTAGTGAGAGAGAGAGAGAGAATGAGAGCAAAAAGAGAGAGAGAGGGGTTGCCCGACTGTGAGGGATGACCTCAATCTCATCTAAGGAGGAAAAAGGAGAAAGGGAAGTCATCGCATGACCCAGAATGGCGATGAGATACAAGGAAAACCCCAGAAAAGAGCCAAAAACAGGTAAGTGGGTTCTCTCAAATTCGGTTTTTCCCCAATCCTCATCCAATTCTTCCCCTATATCTTAGATTTTTGTTATGTGATATAGAACATGATTTAGACAAAATAAATGAATAAATAAATACATAGAGATCTGACTAGATGAAAATCCTACTAACTGATGGATAGATAAGTTAGGGTTTACATAAAAATAAATAAATACATATATAGATCTATGTTCGTGAGAAAATCCTGATAAATGATGGATAGATAAATTAGGGTTTACATAAAAAAAATAATAATAAATAAATAAATATACAAAGATCTATGTCTGATTGAAATCCCTACTAATTGATGGATTGATAAATTAGGATTTACATATAAATAAATATATAGACCTATGTCTGTATGAAAATCTTGTTAAATGATGGACAGATAAATTAGAGTTTACATAAAGAATAATAACAATAAATAAATAAATATATATAGAGAGATCTAAGTCCAATTGAAAATCATGCTAAATGGTGGATAGATAAATTAGGGTTTAGATAAATAAATATATAGAGATCTATATCGGTGTAAAAAATCTCGTTAAATGATGAATAGATAAATTAGAGTTTATAATATATATATATATATATATATATATATATAGAGAGAGAGAGAGAGAGAAAGAGAAATCTATCTATGAAATCCTCCTAAATGATGGATGGATAAATTAAGGTTTAGAAAAATAATAATAAATAAATAGATATCTGTCTGCGAGCAAATCCTACTAAATGATGGATAGATAAATTAGGATTTGCATAAAAATTAATAAATAAATAGATCTACGTCTGTGTGAAAATTCGGCTAAATGATGGATGGATAAATTAAGGTTTAAAAATAAATAAATAAATTTATAGAGATCTGCCTGTGAGAAAATTCTACTAAATGATGGATAGATGAATTAGGGTTTACATAAAAATAAATAAATAAATATAATGATCCTGCTAAATGGTGGATAAATAAATTAAGGTTTACAAAAAAAACATAAAATAAATAAATAAACATATAGAAATTTGTCTATGTGAAAATCCTACTAAATGATGGATAGATGAATTAGAGTTTAGGTGAAAATATATATATAAGATCCATGTCTGTGTTAAAATCTTGCTAAATGATGGATAGATAAATTAGGGTTTACATTTGTCAGGTCACGTTTACATATGTACTAGCTGATTTGTATGAATACACATGCTGACCCTGTGGTAATATACTGTTAATTATTATAGATTATTATATAATTTTTGATCTATCGGGATACACTTTGGTTTATATATATATATATATGTTGAATTGTTTAGATATATTGGCTACCAGATCTTTATATTCGAGTCAATTTACAGCAATACTCAATTTGAACGACCCTTATACACTCGTTGTTTTGTATTTCATACACATGCCAAGTTGGAACTTTATAATTGATTTATAAGTTATACATGCTTTCCAACTCATGCATAAATGCTTGATGAATTCTATTAATATATATAATTGTTGTTGCATTTCATACACTTGTTAGCCTAGAGCATCATACTCGTTGCTTTTAATTATATGTTTGTTGTTTAGAAAGCATATGCATGCTAATTTTCTCATGGATGGGAGTAATGCACAAAAGATTGTCATGTTGTAAAGAATTTGAATGTTCGGTATAGTTGGGATACGTGAAAAGTTTAGCAGGAGCTTTATTCTAGCAAAACTTAAGGGAAAAGAGATTGGCTTGTCGCCTAATTGAAATGAAAACATAATGGAATTTGGGCTTAAAAAGAATAAGTATAAATAAATGACTCAGAAAATACTAGAGAAAAATAAATATAAAAATAAAGTAATAATGTAATAAAAAATGTAAATAAAATAAAATTATATATATACATAAATTTTGAAGTAATTTATACGAGTGTAAAGGTTGATAACTGACTTGAGGAGAACAACTATACCCTTTGCTAAATGATTTATGGTTATTAAAAATGATCATCCCTGAAATTTGCATGTATTCCTGGACTGAACCAAGGGTGACAATCAGATTGAGATAAAAAAAAAAAATCACGCATGAGTAAGTTATCCTGTGTATTGGAAACACAGATAGTTATCCGTGTATTGGAGGCATGGATGGTTATCCGATATATATTTACACAAATGGTTATCCCATATATGACTTACAGATGGTTATCTCGTGTATTGGAAACACGGATAGGGGTGATAGTCAGGTGGGTGCACCTGTGACTAGCCTTTCACTATGTAATGATACCCAATCCGATAGTTCACCTTAAATGATAAGACTACACATTAGGAATAATCTCTATGAATTTTAAGAATTATTACATTGTATTCACTATACTTGATGACATCACTTGTCTATTTGATGATGCTCGTGGTTACTATTATAATTATTTTTAGTTGATTTAATTAAGATTATAAATTGTAAATGGGGATACTTCATTTACTTAGTTGTTTTTTGGCTGCATCATTTTTTTTATAAAGAAAAGGCTTTATTAATAGAAGAGCAAAAACAAGAAAAAAGAGGAAACAAGCAATCAGGGGATGAGGAATCTCCGCACCAAAAGAAAAAGAGAAGAGGGAGAGAATGAGAGGAGAAAGGGCAGCACCCTAATAAAGAAAGCCTAAAGAAAACCCCTCTCACATTATAGCTCTACCAATTACATTATCCCAATGCCTAGCTAGATCCCCATTTGGGACCCCCTCAAAACCTTTGCATCGCTTGACCCAAAACACAACAAAATCCTTTGTCTTTTTATAAACTTACCAAGCCGGCTGGGCATATCCATTGAATACCCGATTGTTCCGCTCTTGCCACACCGCCCAACAAACCACCACTAGAACCAAGCGCCACACCTGCTTACCAAATGGGCTCAAAGCCGTTGTTCTCCAACTAGTAAACAAACCCATCAAATCCATATTAGCCGTGAATAGCATACCAAACTCCCTAGAAATGTCGCACCATATCTCCCAAGAGTAAAGAGAAACCCTGTTTCCAAAGATGATCCATTGTAGCTATCTTCTCCAAAGCAGCAGTCCACATAAAAAACTGAACCTTCGGGAGGGTCCCACTGAACCATATATCCTTCCAAGGCCCCAAAAACAAAACAAAAAAAAGGACAACCACAATATTTTAGAAAACTTTTTATCATTCAAGATTTTGAAATAAATTGTATTTGGGGACTTAGAAACATCCTAAAACTTATTAATGATGTTTTCTTTTATTTAGATTTTATTATGGAAACGGAGAATATATCAAATTACTCTTAGTAGGGTAGCGTCCCAAATCCGATTAACAGACTTCTCCGGCTCGGGGTGTTACACAGATTCTGGCCAGATTCACAAAGTTCTACTCTCCAGTCTGTAATTTGTCATCAACAGGTTCTTAGGAACTTAGTATCTCAAATTTCAGCCTGATTTTAGAATACCTAAGCTTGTAATTCATCATCAACCAACTCCTACAAGTTTGGTATGAGAGTTTCAACCACCCACACTTCGTTTTTGGTCTGTAATTTGCTATCAGCAAGTTGCCAAGAACTTTGCATACAAGTCTTGACCAATTGCTAAATATTTCAGTCTGTAACTTGAGTCATCAACAAGTCTTTTGCAGCTCAACATACAAATTTCAGTTTGATCATCAGCTTTGTAAGTGATTCATTTATTTATTAATGTTCATTTGCGAGGTTTACTTCATTTTGCTCTATATTATTGTTGTCTTGGTGCAAAAATGTGGTGAATCAATAAAAGCTCGTTTGGAAGGAAGTACCCTCCCCTTCCCAAATCACCTGAATTCATAGTTTCATACAAATTCGATGGCTGGATAGACAACCAAAGAACCCCCTTCGGTATGCCTGTTGTTTGCTCCGATGCCTGGGGTTGTGGGAAAGACCGAATTGTGTGCCCACGTGGCACTAGCACACCCACAAACCATTTTTCGGCCAACAATATAAAAAAAAAATGTCATATGACAATATATTAACACATATTGAATGTCTTCTACTGCATCAGATCGCTAAGTTTGTGACATGAAAATATTAGCTGACATTTTCCAATATATATTGAAATTTAGAACAATGTAATCTAAAAAAATTCTAATATAAAATATCTTTAGAGAAATAGGAAATAATTCAGTTAGCAATAGGCAAAGACATAATAAACCAAAGAAATGGGAGGTTTTAATAGTAGGGTTGTGTTTGAGACCTACAAAGAAGTAAATAGAATCAGAGTATCATATACAATTTTACCTTCAACAGACCGAAGTTCATTGTGGCTAAGATCAAGCATTTGGACCCATAGTAAACGCTCAAAAAACCCAATTCTTGATAACGACATATTATTGAGTCTTAAGCAGACTAAGTGATGGATATTTGATGAAGTTGACTCTTTATAGTGCCAGCAGCACCTCAGCAAAGACTCCTCATTGGAGGTCACCTGCAGAATAAGCCATATATGAGAACATGCTAAGGTTCATAAGTGGCTCACTTTGTTAGATTTCCAAGTAACACATATATCCTTATTGAAAAAATACAAGGAATGACAATTTAAAAAAAACTTTCACCATTGAAAACTACAAAAAAACAGCGTTATCCCAACTATTTGGGGTCAGCTAAATGAATCCTGATCCGCTATATCTGTCATTAAATTACAAGCTGCCATGTCCCTCCTTACTACTTGAAAAAATACAAGGAATGACAATTTAAAAAAAAAAAACTCTCACCATTGAAAGTTACAAAAAAACAGCGTTATCCCAACTATTTGGGGTCGGCTCAATGAATCCTGTTCTGCCATATCTGCCATTAAATTATAAGCTGCCATGTCCCTCCTTACTACTTCAACCCAGGTCAATTCACACACACACACACAAATACACATATATAAAGCAGTTCATTCCACTCTGAGAACTGGAAATCCATCAGCTAGAAAAAATAAAAAGAAGTGGATGATCCCGCCATATGATGAGTGGCACCATAATCCACAATTTATGGCAAGCATAATGACATTGGAACTTGTAGAGGACTGAAGCACTTCAATTCTGGACAAAAGATTGGAGAGGATTTTTTATTTTTTTTGATAAAGTAAATTATATTAAAAAGAGGGGATAAGGCATCCCCAAAAGATTGGGAGGTTGCCAACATAGAATGAGAAAGCAGCATGTAGTTTCAAAATTTTAAGATATGAATACAAAATTTTAACTGTACACAAATTGACAATATCTTACCAAATTCAGTTCTGCATTTAACGATGTGCTATGGACTCTTGAAGAACAATTATACCAAAATAACCAAATCCAGTACAGATAATACAAAAATATAATATATGTATCACTATTTTGTTTCCTTTTTTTTCCTCCTTCTCTGATATTTAGGGGTTTCAACTCCTGTTTCAAGAAATGGCAGAATTCCACTTGCTGACAAAGCGATCTGGAAGCGCCAGGCTGGGTTCGACAAAGAATCTATCAGACAGAGGGATAAGGCAGCTCTTATTACCTATATCACAAAGCTCGAAGTCGAGATATTTGACTATCAGCACCACATGGGTCTTCTCATATAGGAAAGAAAAAATGGGCATCCAAGTATGAGCAAGTTAAAGCTTTTGCAGATTTGGCAGAAATTAATTATAAATGTGATCAACTGCTTTAGCTGAAGCAAAAAAAAAAATGAGAAGGGTGTCTAAAGAAGCTTTAGGAGTTGAGAAAGTGTGTATAACAACTATTGAGAAGACATTACATGAGATGCATGCAAAATATACTAAAACAAAGATTGCAGCTGAGGATAAGATAGCTAAAGCACACAATATGGTAGACCAGGCTGAGAAGAAGTATGCTGAGGCTGAGGCAAAGTTGTTGGTTTTTTTTTTTTTTTTTTTTTTTTTTTTTTTTTTGAGAAAGGTCAAGGCAAAGCTGTGTGCAGCAGAATCTTTGCAAGCAGAGGCTACTGCTTGATGGTCTGGCCCTGCTAAACCAATGGGAGGACTACATATTTGGGGGGTCTCAAGAGTTAAGTCAGCTTGAAAGTAAGTTGGAGGCCTCAAAGGAAGAGATTGAGAATAGATGTAGGGCCCTTAATGAGAAAAAAAAAATCCAATTTGGACCTGAATATGGCCACTCTTTCAAAAAGAGTTGTTGAAAGGGAAACACAGCTCAGCAAGAAAGAGCAGGAGCTACTCATTGTACAAGATAAACTTGCAAGCAAGGAATATGATGAGATTCAGAGACTTAAGGTTGAACATGAAGCTGCTCTTGAAAAAAGGAAGTCTGATTTGAAGCAGAGCTGGAATTAAAACATAAGTTAATGGAGGACTAGTTGGAAACCCATAGACAAGCTTTTGAGTTACAAGAGGTTGATCTTAATCACAAGGAGGAACTGGTCTGGGAAAGGGAACACAGCCTTGGGGTTCAGTCAAGAGCATTGGTGGAGAAGGAGAGGGATGCAACAGAGAGGTTGAAATCACTTGAGGAAAAAGAGAAAAGTCTTGATGATTTTGGAAAAGAGGTGGACTTGAAGAAGATAAGTTTAAGGAATGAAAGAGAAAAAATAAACAACTTGAAGTTCAACCTTCAAAAGTCTATGGATTCATTGGAAAACAAAATGAAACAAGTTAAGCAAGCACAAGAGAACCTAGAGGCATTGAAAAGTGAAAGAGAAGAGCTAGTGGTTCTAGAGATGAAACTTAAAGAAGACATTGATAGTCTGAGGAGCCAAAAGCTTCAACTTATGGCTGACGCAGATGAGATAAAAGAAGAGAAGACAAAGTTTGAAACCAGGTGAAAGTTGATTGACAAGAAAAAAGAAGAGCTATGTAAAGAAGCAGAACACATTTCTGAGGAGAGGAAAGCAGTTTCGAAGGTTCATAAAGAACATGATAGCCTAAAATTAGAAAAAGGATTTGCTACAGAATCCATTCAAACATGATGTGGTCTCGTGAGCAGGAGGCCTTCATAAGTAAGATGGAACATGAGCACTCAGAGTGGTTTGACAAAATTCAGCAAGAGAGAGCAGATTTGTTACTGTACATTGAGATGCAGAAGAAAGAACTGGAGAGTTGTATTGATAAAGAGAAAAGAGAAAAGAGAATTTTATTTAAGAGAGAGGGAGGAAGCCTTTGAGCAAGAAAAAGCCAAAGAACTTCGTCACATCAGTTCTCTAAAAAAAAAAGGTAGCAAAAGAATTGGAACATGTTGCTTTGGAAATGAAAAGACTTCATAATGACAGAATTGAGATCAACTTGGATCGGGAGCGAAGAGAAAAGGAATGGGATGAAATCAAGAAGTCCATTGAAGAACTGCAGATCCAAAGAGAGAAACTGAATAAGCAGAGGGAATTATTGCATGCAGATAGAGAGGCAATTCAAATTCAGATTCAACATCTTAAAAAATTGAAGGATGTGAAAATTGCTCAGAAAGGTTTGCTCTGTCTGAGATGCAACAAGGAGATCTGAAGTCTAGCAGATGAAGGTTTCCTGCCAAAAAAATTTTAATCCACAAAGTACTGTGCATAAATCATGATGCTGTGCAGGAATCATATCCACCAAAAACGGCTGCTCATGATGGCTGTGGACTGGGGTCCCCTTCTAAGCAAGGACCAGATAGTGCTTCACCTCCTAGCTTAACCCCCTTCTCATGGATCAAACGATGTGTGATCTAATATTCAAGCATTCTCCTGAAAAGGTTGCGATTACAAATGGAGAAAGGTCACTTATATCTGACTTTGAAGATGCCACTTTGAAAATTCGAGAGAACAAGTATTCCCAAAATGTCAAGCAAGTTGTATCAGCACGAATGCGAAATGTTACCAGGCACAGATCTGAGGAAAATGATAGTACATAAAATGCTCAATCAGACACAGCCTATGGCGTCTGTTCTCGAAGAGCCGAAATTGATACTTGAAGTTTCTGCAGTTGTTGAGGATGCAAGAGGCCCACATAATTTGGAATCTGAACGTGAAACAGATGCAGATGAGAATTGGATCCACTCATTTTCTGAACAAGGGCTTCTGGCTGGAAGAAAAAAGACATAAAAATACTTCCTCTCACGATCATGCTGATGCACAAATAGAGCAAAGCCAGAATAATAAGAAAAGGAGGCAACACAAGGATGCTACTGAGTCCCCAAGGGAAGAAATGGTTACCAACTGTGTGGTTTCAACATAACCGACCTCTCCAAGGATTGAAAATGGCCTGGCATCATTTGACCGGACTTCAGGAGATGCTGAAGAGAACAGTGGCTTTATAGATAAAAATCATGAAATCCTCGAAGTTACAACTAAAAATAACAACATTGACAACTCAGCAGAATAAGTCAAAGGGGTCTGTTTGCAGGATCACATACTGGCATTAGATCAGGATAATCTTTAAGGTGGAGAACCAGAAGGACCTGCTAATTCTTCATGGTTAGGGAATGGTGCCTCTCGTGGCTCAAAGGGACAAAAATCTGTACAAAAAGAAATACTCTCAAAAGCTGATGAAGAACAAGAAAGGCAGAATAGTCAGAACACTGGGATTCCTAATTAACACGAAGGAGGTGGTGAATGCCTGAATTGAATTCAAAACATGTGTATGGCTCAGTTCTCTGGGGCCTTAAAAAATTTGCTACTGTGAAGTATCATGAGTGGGTGTTTGATTGGGATTCATTGATATATATGTAAATGCCTTTTGCATATGGAAGGATGT
>JAOXJP010195079.1:0-12178 GCA_025762735.1 Platanus orientalis
CAATATCTTTAGCCTTTTTTCCTTTCCATTTAGTCTCTTGTAGACAAGCAATATTAACTCTCCTTCTTTTCATAGTGCCTAATGCTTACCAATTCATGCCCTTTATAAAAGCTAAAAATGAAGGTTGGAGCAAATCCTCCACTCTGAAGTCCAAATCATAATCGTTATTGAGGAAGTTTTAAGTTGCAACCTACTCACTTGCCCTTTTCTGAGCCTTCTCTAGCAGATCCCGATCAAACGATTCAACTCTTGAAGTTATAAATGATTTTATTAAATAAAAAGACAAATATGAAAAACTATATATATATATATATATATATATATGAAAAAAAGTGACGAAGACGACTGATTTTTTCAGCAAATATCTATACTTCAATCACTAATGCTTAAAGGTTAACCGGTAAAGTTCTACTATGATTATTGGCAACTCTTAACTCAATAAAGGCTTCTTTTCTAGGCTAATTGGGCATTTTTCTGCATTCGGGCGGATTAGGTTTGATTAAGGGTCAACCCAAGCCTACCTAATATTACACATGATGAACCTCCAAGTCCAATCGGGTTTGAGAAGTTTAGGATCTTTTGAGTGTGAGGGTGCTTGAAAGTGAGTGAAGAGATAGAAAAGAGAAAGTTGAAGAAGAAGAAACAGTTTCAGATATATTCTAAAATTGTGATGACTGTAATATCTCTTAGAAGAATTAGTAAACACTCCAATTTTTTGTAAGCATTGTATACCTGTCCAGGAACATCGATCCTTTAAACTAACAGTTTCTTGTAACTTTGAGCATATAAAAGTGTACCAGCTGTAGTTTGGTTGCAGCTTTTATGGAGTAGACTTTGCATTGCTGCCTTCATTGACAACCTCATATGCAGCGGAGCAGACATCGTAGTGTTTCCTTCGTTGATGCCGAGCTCAGATCTTATTCTCTCCATTTTGAGACCTGTTGAAGAGATGACAATGTTCCCAAGTGACTAGTAAAATAGGGGAAAGAAGATGAAAAATGAAGTGACTATCAAGGTTAATGGTGGGATGGACGAGACAAAAGGGAGGAGGAGAGTAAGAGAGTGGATCGCAGGAGGCTGTATCATGGGAGAGAACGGGGGTTAATGAGTTGGAGAGAATGAAT
Organism: Platanus orientalis; assembly: GCA_025762735.1. Lineage (NCBI taxonomy): Eukaryota > Viridiplantae > Streptophyta > Magnoliopsida > Proteales > Platanaceae > Platanus > Platanus orientalis. The sequence continues at coordinate 1,125 of JAOXJP010195079.1, forward strand.
GAGGGAGAAGGATGGAGTGTAGGGAGAGAGAGTGTGTGTTGTTGGCCGTATAAGGATGAAAATGAAAGAGGGTTAGGAAAAAAAAACTGAAATCGTATAGTAGGTGGGAGAGTGACCGAGATGGTTGAGAGCTGTTCGGTGTTGGGTAGATGGCTTTAATGGAGAATCCAGAGATAGTGACAGGAGCTGGGCCTGTGGTCCCTTACGATAGTGGATTTGAGTGTGAAGAGAAAGAGAGTACAGAGAAAAGATAATATTAGAGGACACCAAAAATTCAGTAATAACAAGTTTTTCTGTAGTTTTTTGTAACACGATAAAAAAAATCACAAAAAACAAAACCCCATATTAAAGACGAAATACTCATGTTTTTTTATTGTGTTACAAAAAACTATAACAAAATTTGTTACAGCTGATCATTCCTTTGATGCTGGATCGGTTGAGCATGAGTGGATTGTATCAACTCATCTTATCATCTGCTCTCTCTCTGCACCCTGTCAAGGGGAAAGCGCATCAGCACCAACAAGTAATTTTTACCATTTGGGGGATGCTTTTCACTTGTCAGTTGAGGGTACAGAGAGGAACAAATGATAAGAAGAGTCGATACAATCCACTCTTGTGGATTTTCCCCTTGACAAGTATCAAAGCCTAACCCCAGTTGAGATTGGATTGTATCCGCTCCTCCTATCATCTGCTCCTCTCTGCACCCAGTCAAGGGGAGGGCACATTAGCGCTGACAAGTGAAATGTACCCCACCCCCCCAAAGTGAAAATCACTTGTCGGTGCTGATGTATCCTCCCTCGACAGGGCACATGATAAAGAGGAATAAGTACAATCCACTCCCAACCCAACTTAAACAAAATGATCACAAAAAAAGACAGCCCCATGTTAAAAGACAATATAGCTAATGTTAAAAGATAAAATAACTATTCAGTCATGCAACAAAAAGCAAAGGTAGAAATTGTTCTGTGATGATATGATGAATTATAAACTTTCAATGTGTTGTTTTGGGGGGTAAAAATGTCCAAAAAAGTGTTCAGTTGAAAATCTCGTATGTTAAAACTTTTTTTATTGTTTTCGGAAACGGGAAATGGGCGGTAACTGAAGCACAGGAATGGAAAGTGTCTTTATGGAAGGCGGTTTTCCATGTGGTTTTCTTACCCACAGGAAAAGCATGCTCACAAGAAATGCCTGATTCTGATTCAAGGGAATAAAAAGGACGATTAAATGGGGTCTAACAGAATAGAGCACACCAAACAAAAACAGAAAAAAGCACGTAAAGGATGTAATACAGGGATGACAGTATCAGCACGGACCCATTGCAACCAAGGCATCGATCCGACATAATTGCGTTGACCACTTCAGCAGTCTCCTCTTCTCTCTTGTGAAGATGGTAAACAAGATGAAAATCTGCTCTATTCATTCGAGTTCGATAATAAGATCAACAACCCTATTTATTTAGATTTATAGGCTATAAAAATGTTTTCCGAATCAAAGATTGGGTGAATGATTCTGTGTTGACACAAGCCTATGTAGGCCTGTATTGATTGACATATGATGTGTTTTTTGAATTTGGTATTTCTTTTCAACACCTGAACACTTATTTGAACCCCAAACACAATATGTGGCGATTTATAATTTACCATAAACACTACAAACACTGTAACAATACAAAACATTTTCTTCTTTCACTACACAAATGCAGGGATAAATAAGAACAGGGTTGCAACTTTAATGAGGAATAATAGTGAAATATGCAGTTTATTTTGTGATAAGTCATTTAAACATCCACATGTTCATTAAAAGGGCTAAAAACAATTAGTTATATTTTGGCATTAGAGTACGAACCAATTTTTAACTTCATTGCTTTGGTGCAATGACAGGGGCTTGGATGCAGGTTTCTAGCACCCAGTAATTATGGGACCACTATTAGGTAATGACCTTTTTTTAGTATGAACCAATTTCCCTGTAACTCTTCTGGGCCAATGATAAATAGTTTCTTAAAAGGGGAGGGTTGAACAGCTAGTCATTCCAGGAGCTCAAGTGGGTGACAACGAGAAACAAGGTACACCAAAAGGCATTAAACTTTGAGAGCAAATGTTCTACTCCCCAATATGCAGCTAGTCTTTTCATTTTTAAACCGTTTTTAAGGTTTTAATTCAATACATCCCAACTTTTGTGTCTAGGACATATCAATAAGCTCTTTGCCATAAAACTTCAAAACATAATGTAAAGAATCATGTGTCTAAGTTCCAAAAGGCAAATCCATGGAGTATGTATTAAAACTTTTCATATCAATTATGAAAATCAATGAATCTAAGATCCTATGAAGAAAACATGTGTAAATCTTGTATAATGCTTACAATGTTATTTCCTTCTTGGTTCCTCAAAGTCTTGCAAAACCTATGATCTTTGATTTCCTTCTTCAATAGATCATCTAAATCCTTTTTCTCTACATCACCCAAGACATAGAACTCTCAGTACAATGATTCTCCATAAAAAATTAAAAGAGAACTATAAAACTAAACTAAGAGTTCATGAAAATGGGGGTTTCTATGGCTTACCTTAGGATTTGGGGGTTTCTCCTCCTCCCACAAGTGTTTGGGGTGAAATCACGCGTGGCATGAATTCGAGAAATCATGTTTTTCCAGAGGTGATCGATCATGGAGATGGATCACCAACCACTAGAAGGGTTTTCTATAACTCTCGAGACCGGTGATCTGAGTTGGTGATCAATCACCAATTTTGATGATCGATCGAGGAGATGGATCACCAAAGCCAGATTCCGAAAATTGACTTCTAGCTCGGACACCCTCCACAAAATCTATTATAACTTTTTATAGGAAACTCCAATTTGTACATCATTTGTTGCATTGGACATTAGACGCTTAGAGATTTTTAATGATGTATAGTTTGAAAACTAATTTTTATAGAATTGATACAAGTTTACCTATGAAGATACCCTAAATCTTTCGTTAGGACACCTTCAGAACTTATCAAGTTCACGATTGGTTTTTACCTTATTTTCTATTATATGTTTAACCCAATTGGTTCAAGTTTCTCCCAATCATTCCTAAGCCATGTTTAAGCTTGTAGAGCACCGAGGTTATCCCTCCTACTCACACATACAAAGTATACCACATATAGACATATAGTGTCGGGTCTGAATTCGTAGAGCATACCAAAAGTGGATGCATGCACTACAACATCACATTCAACCCCTTCATCAAGAAAATGACTATGGATTAATGATAGAATCAGAAGAGAACACATAAAACTAGAGGAAAATAATTTTCCTTGAAAGGAAAAAAAAATGCATAAGAGGTTTGTTACAAGCAAAGAACTCTAGAGGCTAGCCAAGTACACTAAATTACTAGAAAGTACAAACCATAGGATCTGTGTTTGTTCCTAAATTTGATGATTCAAAATACGAGAAAACTAGAGTTCAATGGGTCACACCACTTGGATATCTATGTTATCCAAAGCCCAAAAATAAGAAATCAACCGATTATACCACTTGTATCTTTATGGGTCTAAAAAAAGAAAGATCACTAGTTTAAACCACTTGGATCCCAAGTTGGATAAGTTATATTCGAGTTGTGTGCAGTCCAAGTTGTAAATTCTTTGCAAGTCAATCCTAGTCAAATAGTAAACTCTATGGGTTGATCCCGTATGGACATTAACAAGACTGATTAGCCCATATTAAATTTAAATAGGTTGGAATAACATTTGTGGAGAAAGGCCACAATCTCCCACAATATCTTAATACAATTTCATAAATAGCTCCAAATGACTCGAGTTGTGCCCTTTTGGGCCTTTCCAAAACAGCCTCTAGCATGTGAAGGAACCAACCATAAAATATAAACCTGGATCAGAGGTCCACAAGTGAGGTTGGTCAATGGGTTATCCTTATTTGACTTAATAAATATAATTTTCCTAAAAAAAGATTAAAAAAAAATAGACTTGATTTTAGTTTTGTTGTAACAATTTGATTAGGCTATGTTTGGCTACCACCAATAATGAAATCATTTCATTTCAAATTCCTAAGGCAATTGAAGCCATAATGCGATGGTTGAAAATGAACTCATTTGAATTCATATTGATTTTCATTTATCACCAAATTATGAATAAACACCACCCAAAAGTGGATAAAGTTCAACAGAGCATGTGACAACTGCTGATAGGAGAAGCAAGCTAGTCAACAAAACAATTATAAAGTGGTTGAATTAGCAAAAGAAAGAGAATCCACAATTGAAGATGGTTGAAAATGAATAAACAATTAACATTTGAAATTTAGAGGGAGAAGGCAAGGTGCAAATTAAAAAATAAACCAATTGCAAGCTCCCAGAAAGACATCTATAAAAGGAAGAAGAAGACACAATGAGAACACAACCTCAACAATCCAACCTTGTCCAACTAAAATTATGATTGGCATTTAATTCTTAGTTTAGTTTTTCTATTGCATTTAGTAGATTACTAACCCGATTTCATTCAAGTTCTTATGCTTTCAACAGATTATTTAGCCTGAACTCATTCAAGTTCTTCATTTCGTTGTTTTGCTCTATGGTTCTTTTTAGTTGTATGAATGTTTAAACCCTTTGTAAGTTTGAGTTTAAGTCATGCATTCCAATTTCATTACATGTTTGTCGTATTTTGTGATTGAATCTACTGCTTTTAGTTGGTATTTGGTATATATTTGAAGTCATTGATCACAAGGCAGAAATAACAAATTCGAGGGAAGAACCCTCGCCCCCATAATCGCATGATTCATCTTATTGGTGGCCAACTAGATGACCAAAGAGAGAATATTTGGTTCTGACAGTTTGACTTACTGCTTGGGGTCTAAGGTGAAAAGGAATTTGGTGCCCATATGGCATTGACATGCCTGCATAACCACTTTTCTAGCAATAGAATGATAACATATATCATTTCATTTGATAAAAAAAACCTAATATGATTTCATTTCTAATTTTAGTTAGTAAAGCAATATAAATCTGAATGAGTTTTGTTGGGAAAGTGTCTTGAATTCAACCTGAGATGTAACCTGGGTGTGCGATCTACAGAAAATTCCAAATTTTTTACTTGTATTTTAACCCATTTCGGGATCCGATCCAACGCATATGGAGAATAGGGTTTTGATGGGTTATATATGGGGTTTTCTTAGGAACTGTGCCACTACACTTTCATTGTAATCTCTTATTTTTTGTTCATTGTGAAATTCTCGCCATTTTCACTCGTGAACGTATGCTTCAAGCCGAGGTACATAAATCATATGTGATCTTTGTGTGATTGTTGTTTTCACTCTTTTCTTTCTTCTATTTTGTTGTATACTCCAAATCTAGGGATTCCACACAACAAACCGATATTAGAGCCTTAGGTTGTTCATTTTGGGCATTTTTGATATTGCGGCAAAGCATGAAGTAGAAAAGTTGGATGGTAGAACAATTTCATTATATAAATGTTGCATGAAGATGCATGCTTTGTAGATTCAACATGGATTGTATAAAGCATGGGTAGAGAAAGAGAAGCTCCTTATAATGATAATGGAAGACAACATACAAGAACTCGACATAAAGACACTTAGCACAATTCAATTATGCTTGATCGATGAGGTTCTTCAAGAGATTGCAGATGAAGATACTGAGGTTGGGTAATGGCTCAAACTAAAGAGTTTGTCCATGACCAAGTCTCTCACAAACAGGTCATATTTGAAACGTTTTTATACTTTAAGGATGAGAGAAGATATGTCTCTTAAAATCCACCTTGATGAATTCAATAAAATCATTATGAATTTGAAGAATATTAATGTTAAAGTCGATGATAAAGATCAAGCTATTAGTGGTTTATGCTCTTTACCTCCATCATATCAATACTTTGTTACTATCTTACTATATAGAAATGATTCCATCTTTATGGAGGATGTTAAGGCATCTTATGCACTTTAGAGAATTGAGGAAGAATGTGTCTAGAGAAGAGGGTGAGGATCAGGCTTAAGGTCTGGTAGCAAGAGGAAGAACAAAGGAGAAAGGTTCAGGTAATGATAAAAGGTCAATCTAGATAAATAAATAAAAAAAGGATAAATGCCATTGTTGTTACAAGTCAATGCACTTTAGGCAAAATTGTCCAAAGCTCAAAGAGAAGAAGGAAAATAAAGTTGTTGACATTGTAGAAGGAAATTCTAATGGTTTTAAAAATATCCTTCCAGTGTTCATTGTAATATATCCATAAATGATGAGTGGATTTTTAACTCAGGTTTCTCCTACCACATGTGCCCAAACCGGGATTGGTTTACGACATACAAGGCAATGAACGGCAATATAGTTTTGATAGGGAACACCATGTCCTATAAAACTGTGAGGATTGGAATAGTTCAAATCACGAGGCATGATGGGATTGTGAGGACCTTGTTTAATGTTCGGCACATACCAAAACTAAAAAATAATTTCATTTTTTTTAGTTCTCTTGACTCCAATAGGTGTAGGTATATTGCTGAAGCTGGAGTTATGAGGATGACAAAAGGTGCTTTGGTGGTGATGAGAGGACAAGAGAATGGTAAGCTTTATGTGCTTCAGGGTAGCATAATTTCAGGTGTAGCAACAGTTTCATCATCGACAAATTCAAATGCTGATATTACTTGCATATGCCTAGGGCATTTGAGTGAGAGCTGTATGATAGTTTTAAGCAAACAAGGCTTGATTTATGGTTAGAAAATTGGGAAGTTATACTTTTGTGAGCATTGTGTGTTCAAGAAGTAATGCAGGGTTAAGTTCAGTTTAGTTGTTCATAGGACCAAAGGGACAGTGAATTATATTCACTATGATCTTTAGGTCCCATCTCGTGTTGCTTTAAAGGGGGGAGGTTCTCATTACCTTCTTATGTTCATTGATAACTATTCAAGAAAGGTTTAGATATTTACTTTGAAGAATAAGGATGAAGTGTTTCTCAATTTTAAGCAATGAAAGACCATAACTAAGAAGTAGACATGCAATAGGATTAAGTGATTGGGAACAAAAAATGGTTTAGAGTTTTGTTTAGGTGAATTTGATGAGTTTTGCAATAATGAGGGGATTGTGAGGCATTACATAGTTATAAAAAAATACCTTATAAAAATGATGTGACAAAATGCATGAACATGACTCTTCTTGAGAGCATTAAGAGAGCTTGTTGTATTCTCTCTAAAACATATTTGGGGGAATTTTTTGGGATAAAGAAATTTTCACAACTTGTTACTTGGTGAATCGGTCTTCATAGACTGCCCTTGAGTGTAAGACTCTTGAGAAGGTATAATCTAGCACTCCTATAGATTATTCTAGCTTGTGGGATTTTAGTTGTTCTATTCACACTCATGTGAATGAAGGTGAGCTCGAACCTATAGTTAAGAAATGTATATTTTTGGGTTATACATTTGGGGTGAAGGGATTTAGGTTGTGTTGTCCTGATTCTAAGTCACTCATGTTTCTTGTTAGTAGAGATGTTACTTTTTATGAGTCTGTCATGTTTAACCCATAAAAAGAGAATGTTGATACAGATAGGGACCATGGTATCAAAGAGTAGGTGGAGCTAGAATGTGTTATTTTAGGGAAGGGGCACGATGAGACTTCCATTCAACTTATTGAGAAGAAGGTGCAATATCCTAGTGAGGAAGAAGATGCGCTAGAGGAGCAATAGTATAGTATTGCTACCAGGAAATAGAAAAGAGAGATTAGACCACCTCAAAGGTATAATAGCTATGCAAAGATGGTTTCTTATGCATTAACTGTAGCAGAAACTATTGAGTGTCAAGAACCTTTCAAATACCGTGAAGCTATCATAAGCAGTGATTCTATATAGTGGACTTTTTGCTATGAATGAAGAGATTTAATATTTCCATAAGAATTAAACTTAGGAGTTAGTGAGACCTCTTTAAAATAAGAGAATTGTTGGCTACAAATGGGTTTTTAAAAGGAAATAAGAACTTCGAGAGTGGAAGATGTAAAGTACAAGGCACGTTGGACTTAAAAGGGATATAGTCAGAAATGGGTGGGGACTTCAATGAAGTTTTCTCACTAGTTGTAAAGTATATTTTTATTCGTGTGTTGCTTGCCATGGTTTCTATGCCTAACTTAGAGCTAGAGCAGCTTGATGTCAAGACAACTTTCCTACATTGGGAGCTTAAGGAATAAATTTACATCCTTTAATCAAAGGGGTTCACCATTTGAGGTAAAGAAGACCTTGTTTGCTTGTTGAACAAGTTTTTGTATGGCTTAAAACAATCGCCTAGACAGTGGTATAAGTGGTTTGACACTTTTATGCTTGATCGTTACTATTCTAGTAGTCAACATGACGGTTGTTCTTATTTAAAGAAGCTCTTAGATGATTCTTTTGTGTACTTGTTGATATATGTTGATGACATGCTTATTGCTACCAAGAACATGTTTAAGATAAACATGATAAAGGCTCAGCTTAGTGGTGAGTTTGAGATGAAAGATTTGGTGGCAGTAAAAAACATTGTATGGAAATCCGCAAGATAGAAAAGAAGAAAAGTTGAGTTTTTCATAGAAATATTATTTTATGAAGATACTTGAACGCTTTGGAATGCAAAATTCTAAACATGTGAGTACTTCACTTGCTAATCACTTTGGAAAGGTACTGTAAATGTTGGTTCGATGTTTGATAAAACCGATGGACTTCATGGTTGTGCAGTTGGATTTGTAGATTCTGATTTTGTAGGTGATCATGACAAGAGGAAATCTCTAAAACGTTATCTCTTTACTCTCTTAAGCTGCTTATTTAGTTCATAAGTAACATTACAAGCTATAATTTCTTTGTCAACTACTAAGGTAGAGTACATGGTAGTGATTAAGGAAATGAAGGAGACTATTTGGTTAAAAAGCTTTCTTAGCAAGTTGAGCCTGAAGTAAGGTTTGACTGTTGTATATTAAGAGAGTCAAAGTGCTATACATTTGATTAAAAATCAGATGTATCTTGAGAAAACCAAACACATTGACGTTAGATATCACTTCATTCATAAGATCATCTCGTAGTGTTAGATTGTTGTTTAAAAGATTGGGATGATAGATAATCTAATAGACATGATGACGAAGTCGATTATGAAATTTCAAAGGAACCGGTATTTGAAGATCCTAGAGGGGAAGGGTGAATTGGATCCGACCTTAATTTAAAATTATTTAACTATTAACTTATTCTTTTAATTTACTTAGAATTTAGTTTAACTATGCATTTGAAGTTATGCATTAAGTAATTAATTGGTGAACTCTAATTTACATAAAATAAATAAACAAAGAAAATGATGCAAATAGACAATCACACCACAACACAAAGATGTTATAGTGATTCGGCACGCTAGGCCTATGTTTACTTTTAACCAATAATTTATTCTAATGGTTTTCCTAAGCTCTTACAGGATAAGTTATCAATACCTAAATTTATATATGAGTTACTCACATGAACTCTACACAACTCACAAGTGTGACCCTAGTTGTCGCTCCCCTAAACCCATATTAGAAGGGTCATGAATTTCGGCGCATGACATTAAACATTCAATCATTCATAACTTGTAAATTTTATATAATTTTTTTGCTCATTCTTTTCATTCATACGCAGTAGAATTGCATATCATAATCATAAATCATAACCATCCATATTTTATAAATCAACCTATAATAAAATTTCATATTTCTATAATCCTAAAAATAACCCATAATCATAATCCTAACATTCTCATTCAAGAATCCAGAAAGAGTGAAAAAGAGTTAATAAAGGAGGGTTGCTAGTTCAGTTAAGCAAGAGTGAAGAACTTGCGTTTAGCCCCTTGAAAAGTACCAAAGCCTAACCCCATGAACAAAAAGATTACAAAAAGACAAGGTCCCATGTTAAAAGACAAAACAACCAATGTTAAGCGACAAAATAACTATGCTTTTGGTCATGCAACAAAAACCAAAAGGCAAATAATCAACTGCAGCAAATTTTACTACAGCTTTTTGTAGCATGACCAAAAAGATCACTAAAAGACAAATGCCCCATGTTAAAAGACAAAACAACCCATGTTAAAAGACAAAATACCCATGCTTTTTGGCTGTGCTACAAACAACTATAGCTGATCATTCCCCAAAGCAAAATTTGTTACAACTTTTTTTTTTTTCTTTCGGAAATGAGAAATGGGTATATGGGAGGCTGAGCAAGCCAAATCATCTTTAAGCCAATCTTGTAGGCTGAACCCTACACATGACACATGGCATCTCTTCCGAACCACCCTTTTCACCAAACCACTCATTACCGTGGAATCCCCTTTGATTCTCTCTCTCTGGTTCTCTCTCTTCCCCTCTTTATATTTTTCCTCTCCGATTCTCTCCCCCTTTCCCTCTGTTGAAGGTCAACGAATCCTTTCACTGTTCCGAGTGCAATCTTGTCCAAGAAAGAAAAGGGGGTAGATGGAGAGCATTATCAGCAGAATATTATTGTCAGAGAAGATATAGCAGTTTCTGGTTGAAATAAAAGAAGAGTGGTTTGGTTGTTTTATGAAAAAAGAGGGTTTGGAGGAGTTTAACCCAATTGCATAAATGCCATGTGCCGTATGTAAGGCTAATCCTATAGAACTTGCCTGTTGGCTGAACCCTACACACGACACATGGCATATCCTCCAAAACTTTTTTCTTTTTTACAAAAATACAAACCACTCATCTTCCTTTGTTTCAACCATGGAACCATCCCTCCAATCTTATTCTAGAGAGTTCAAGTAAGTTCTTTACTTTTTTTTCTTCTTTTTCTCTCTCTCTCTATCCCTCCCTCTACGTCTCCCTCCCTCCATCACTTTACTCTCTCCCCCCTCTTTGTTTCTCTCTCCCTCTCCCTCTCGAATCAACCCAATTCAATGGAGAGAATTTTGAGAGATGGGAAAAAAAGATGAAATGTACCTGATAATTGCTTAAAATTGCATAATTATCATAATCAAAATGAGCATTATCACATTTATTTTATGTCTATTTATATTAAATTATGTATTTTCTCTTGTAGGATCTCACGAAAAAGCCCAATTGAAGTTTAAAGCCCATTAGCAA
>JAOXJP010195100.1:0-12178 GCA_025762735.1 Platanus orientalis
TTGTTGCTCTTCTAAAAGAATTTTTATTTTGTTATCTTGGAACTAGAAGAGATATGGTAAAGGGGAGTTGGTTGCGTGAGAAATACTCTTTTATGCTTTCTAACTACATAAGAAATATTTTATTTTTGTTTTTTTGTGAAAAGCATTCGATGCTCAATTTAGTGGGTTTTATTGAGAATTTCTCCCCTTATTCTCTATATAAGGGGTTGTCTTGTGTATGTAAGAGGACCTATTTGCAACATATATGAAATATTTCTCTTATTGGTGGCTCTCTTTGGTGTAAGAAGACCTTAAGTTTTGGGTGTTATTGGCGTGAATACTTTCCATACAAGAGCAACGTCTCCTTGGTTTCCTTCAAAGTTTTTCTCTTCTCTTACAACTTTCCTTGTCTTTGGCAAGTGCAAGAATGGGCCTTCAACTCTTTGTAGTTGTGTGTGCTTGAGTTTCCTTGAACAAGCCCTCAACTTCTTATAGTTATGTGTTCTTGCATTCCATTGCACTAAAGAATGGGTTCGAGCATAGTCTCCTGTGCATCATGCATGTCATCCGTGCCACTTTCGGGCTGCTTCAAGAAGAGATAGTTGAAGAAGATGGTGATGATGGTTCAAATGGTGAGCTTTCAAAAGAAAAAGAAGTCACTTATACTGATATTGGTGAATCTCTTGTCATTTGGCAAAGTTTGAGTGTAACACAAAAAAAAAAAACATGATGATTGGATTTGCAACATCTTTCACATAAGATGCACTCCTCATGGAAAAGTTTGTGTTGTCATAATTGATGGAGGGGTTGTAAAAATGTGGTGGCAGCCAACATGTTGTAGAAATTGAAACTCAAGACCGAATCACACCCTCATCCTCATAAGCTTACTTATCTTCATAAGCAAATACGTGTTGCCTAGTTTATATTTCTATTGGAAAGAACTATAGTGATGAGGTATTGTATGATGCCATTCCCATGGATGTTTGTCATTTCCTTCTTGGTGGACCATGGCAATATGATAGAAAAAATATTGATGATGAATTCAAAATTACTTATGGTTTTGTCAAAAATGGAGTGAAGATTATCTTAGGTCCTTCCAACTTCAAAAGATCATCTCCCGAACCGCCCAAAGGAGAGAGAAGCAATTTACTCTCTAAATTTGATTTTGAAAGGGTGATGTAATGTGATAATAAAGATTATGCTCTTATGGTGTTAGAATAAAATGAAGAAAAGAATGAACATCTTCCCATAATGCAACATCTTCTTAATGAATTTCATGATGTCATTTCAGAAGAAAATCCACCCAGTTTTCCCCCCATAAGATACATTCAACATGTATTGATCTAGTTCCTGAAGCTATCATTCCCAACAGGGCAGCCTATTGAATGAGTCCTAAGAAGCATAAAAAGCTACAAAAACAAGTCAAACAACTTTTATCTAAATACTTGACAAGGGAAAACATGAGTCAATGTGCAATTCTAGCCCTTCTTGTGCTAAAGAAAGATAAAAGATGGCGGATATGTATTGATAGTAGGGTAGTGAACAAAATTGCCATTAAGTACCACTTCCAATTCATTGCCTTGATAATCTTCTTGACCAACTTTATGAAACCACTGTCTCTTCTAAGATACATCTTCAGAATGGTTGTCATGAAATCTGAATGAGAGTGGAAAATGAATGGAAAACTATTTTCAAGATAAGGGATGGCTTTTATGAATGGATGGTTTTGCCTTTTGGACTTCCTAATGTTCACAATACTTATGTGCCTTATGAATCATGTCTTTAAACCTCTTATTGGGTATTTTGTTGTTGTATATTTTGATGATATTTTAATGTAGAACAAGTATCAGGTGTAATAGTTGGAGCATCTTCCACAAGTGATCAACACTTTAAGAGAGTAAAAATTGTTTTTTACCTTGAGAAAGTGTCACTTCTTCACTAATAGCCTTGTCTTTTTGGGCTATGTAATTTTTAACAAAGGTGTATAAATGGATGCAAGAAAGATTGAGGCAATCACAAGGCGGCTCATTCATAATTCACTTCATGACATACAAAGTTTTCATGGTCTAGCATCATTCTATTCATGATTTATCAAAGGATTTAGCAGTATCATTGCCTCTATCACCGAATACTTGAAGGGAAGAATTTTCAAGTTGATAGATGAAGCTGAAAAGAGTTTTGAACTCATTAAAAAGAAGGATACTGCAGCTCCTATCATTTACCAAATTTCAACAAGGTGTTCGAAGTAGATTATGATGCTTCTAATGTAGGCATTGACGCATTACTCAGCCAAGAAGGCAAGTCTATCACCTTTTTTAGTGAAAAATTGATTGAATCCTACAAGTACTCAACCTATGACAAGGAATTTGATGTCATTGTTCGCACCTCAGATCATTGGAGACATTACCTCCTCCTCAAGGAATTCATAATCCTATTTTCGAGTCATGAAGCTTTGAAGTACTTTAACAGTTAGCAAAAGCTTAACAATTGACACGCCAAATGGAGTGAGAATCCGATATTCCTTTTGTTCTCAAGCATAGGCATGTGTTCAAAATCAAGTAGTTGATACTTTAAGCCAATGGCATTCCTTGCTTTCTACTATGAAAATGAAGGCCTTGGGGTTTAAAACTTTAAAGGGATTGTAGAAAGAAGACCCTTATTTCACCAAGGTATGGGAAGAGTGTGGGAAGAGTGCTCAAAGGGTCCTTATCGTTATTTCTTATTGCAAAATGACTATCTATTCAATGAAAAATGTTTATGTATTCTACAATGCTCTTTAAGGAATTCCATTATCATTGAAGCTCAGTTGATGGACTCATTGGTCACTTTGGAAGAGACAAGACACTTGCTCTTGTCAAAGAAAATTTTTATTAGCCAAAGATGGAACAAGATGTTATGCGACATATAGATCATTGTCGAATTTGTCACATTGCTAAAAGTCATGGCCAGAATACTAGGTTATACACACTACTTCAAGTTATTAAGGCGCCTTAGGAAGATTTTAGTTTGGACTTTGTTGTGAAATTGCCAAAGACACAAAGTCATGGTCGTTGTCAATTGATACTCCAAGATGACTCATTTTGTTCTTTGTAGCAAGAATCTAAATGTGACTCATGTATCTGATCTTTACTTTTGAGAGATAGTTAAACTCCATGGCATCCCAAAAATCATCACTTCAGATTTAGATACTAAGTTCATGAATCACTTTTAGCGCACTATTTGGTAGAAACTTAGAACTCTTCTTTAATTCAACTCAACTTGTCACCCTTAACCAGATGGACAAATAGAAGTTGTTAATCAAAGTTTAGGTGATCTCTTGAGAAGTTTAGTAGGAAAAAAAACACTTGACAATGGGAGCTCCTCCTAGCTTAAGCTAAATTTTCTTACAATCACTTTACTAGCCAACCAACCAATTGTATTCCATTTGAAGTTGTCTATGGTCAGAATCCCACTAGTCCTTTAGACAGAGAACCACTTCCTACTATTTAACGTTTTAGTGGAGATGTTGAGGAAAGGGTAAGGTATGTAAATAAGATTCATGAACAAGTTTGAGATCGAATTCTCAAGTCAATTGAGAAGTACCAAAAGTAAGCTAATAAAAACCAAAAGCTAGTAGCCTTTAAGGAAGGTAATTTTGTGTGAATTGATCTTTGGAAGGAGAGTTTTTTTAGTTGGGCACCCTGCTAAATTTATGCTCAGAGCTAATAGTCCATTCAAAGTACTTCAACCTATTGGAGAAAATGCATATAAAGTTGAGCTTTTAGGAAATTATGGCATTTCAACAAGTTTTAATGTCTCTGACCTTTCAACATATTATGAAGAAGAAGACAAGCAAGACTCAAGGGTGAGTCTTTCCAACCAAGGGAGCTTGACACTGGAGTGTCTCATGACACTTTTAATGACTTAGCTCTAATAGAATATTGATTTGGTGAAGTTTCGATACAATCTCAGTCATCAATTTTGGGGTAAGTACTTCTGAAGTAAATTTGTATAAACTCTGTGCAACTTATCTTGCAAGCCATACACCATTAGAAATATCTGTGTTTGGTTTTCAATGCATTAAATAGTGTGTAATTTGTAGTTTTTTAGAGGAAGTTATGGCCATTTTCCTATTGGGTGCTTGAGTTAATTGATAGCAACTTAAGACAATGAGTTTGATGTTTCTTATAACTGTTCCAATTCTTATGTTTGTCTTTATGAATCTAGTTAGTTGTATTTCAAATATATGGTCAAGAGTCTTAGTTTATTAAGTCTTGAAACTCTAATTTGTTATTTTGAAAAAGTGTAAAGACTTTTTGGGAGTGTTTACTCTGCTTTGATGGTTGTTCCAAGTCTAGTCCTTTATAAGTGCATGGCTTTGTATGTTCTGCAGAGAGGAAAAAGTGATACCTTGAATACAACCAACCTTTGGATTTTGAAAAGAAGGATTTCTTGTTTAGCTCTTATCCTCTCGGTGGACTACAATTGGTAGCAAGTTTTTCTCTGTGTCTCTTTGGTGGATTCCATTGAGTGATGAGTATTTTTATATTTTTCTTTGCATCCATTGAGTGGATTCCTATGGGTAGTGAGCTTTTCTATTAGTTGTGAGTGTGTTCTTACGCTATCTGGTATCACCTTTGGGAAACAGTAGCATCATATGGTTGGTTCTATCTTCAATGGAATGCTAGCACCTGCACAAAAGTTAGGACCGCATCAATATCTAGCATACACCCAAATTCGAACACCCCTTTGATCAAACAACCACCATTAGCATCAGGAACCACTGATGAGAGACCATCCTCTAAATCATCAGCATTAGAGTGTGAGGATCTAGCTGGACACCACCATGATTGAAATTAGCTAGTTAGCCACTAAAGAAGCTAGGGCTTCAATTCCATGCAACCTACCTAGTTGTGCCTCTACCCTCTCACCATTAGAGAGATGAGGCACCTTATCACTAAATTCAATATCTGTAACACAAGGAGAATCTGTTTGAAGGTACTTCTCTAGTCCTCGAATAAGAAAGGCTTGAGAGGTAATGAAATCGTAACTCTTAGCTTTCTTCTTAACCTAATTCCAAGAGGAAGTAAACAAACGATATCACCTACATAAGCTAAACCTGGTTCGCCAAGTGGAGGACCATTGAGCCTATCTACATTAAACTTTGGATTTGAGCACGTGCCCTAGTCAAAACAATTAAAACAAAATGAGGACTCTAGTGAAGATTGGTCAATCAAATTGTTGTCCTTAGAAGATTGAAATACCAAATCAGTCCCTAACTTAGGGACACACCCAAATCAAAGTCTCAAAAGTCAAAATGGGAATCATAACATGGTCAATAGAGCATGTGAGGAATTCTACTTCTACCCTTGGAGAGGAACCTAAATCCTCACGCTCAGATAAGGTAGTAGTTGGCTTAAATATTTCCTTTTCCGTCTCCTCCACTTTTCCTCTACGCATGATCTTTCCTACTTTTGCACAAATTGATAAAAGTCTAATATGCAAGTAGGGATGCCAACTATCCGATTAATATATGTATTCGATTTGTATTCAATCCACTAATATTTGATTCAAATGCATCTATATCCGATTCGAATCATTCGACTAAATATTTGAATCTGTTGAAATTAATAACGAGACAAGACTAGGATACCATCGCGGTAGATGACCATGCCAATAGAAATCACCACAAAGCCAAGGCTGATTATGGTTTCCACTTATTATGGAATGCCTAGAAAGCATATAGCTCTATTAGCCCTAGTTGGTGTAATCAGAGGGGACAATTCAATTCGAAGGATGTTTTAAATGAACAACACCATATCCCCCCATGAAAGATCAGGTAGAATACATTCACAAATCACATCCATTTTCTAAACAGTCTTACGACATGCTAGAGCTACTATCCACACAAATTGAACCATCCTTACCAAGACAATAAGGGGAATGGTCTTGGAAAATGCATTACAAGAGCTTGACCAAGTAGACTCATGGATCAGCAAGGGGGTAAGTTGAGAAGTTGCCTACATCAGAAGAAGGCAGTACCGTTGGCCCAGAAATAGGGCACCCTAAAGTAATTATAAAGGAGTGAAATCAATTTTTTCCAACCCTAACCATCATTACCTTTAGAGATCAAAATCAAATGTTCATGACCATTTCTAAAAGTCTCATAGGTAATCAAGTATTGATCCTGATCGTTTTCCTCCCTCTCAACACAACGATCCTATTCTCATCATCTCTAGTTTTCACAAATTTGGAATCTGATTCCAAAGGCAAGTAGATTCCAAGGATTCGTAGAATCATCTAACGAGCCTCGAAGAGAAACAATAAAAGACATACTTGACTTTTGATGCTCAAATTTTTATAAGACAGTCATTCTTAACAAAAATATTTGATAACTCAAAAATTTGCGATCGATGTAAACAACCTTTCTCAGTCTCCCATCATACGGGGAAATTAAAAGATTAACCATGGGGCATGCAATAATAGTGGAAAATATATAGAATAAGAAAAAAGCATGGGAGGATGAAGGGATAGAAAGCTAAGGAAGAGGATTCAAAGGGTGGAAACTAACCAAAAATAGCAAACAAGAGGGATCCAAGACAAAGGGGAAAAAAAGTAGCATGCTAGGAAGGAATCAAGGAGGAGGTATTCTGATATGGAAGCTACAGAAGGGAAACAGTCTTGGCTACTGGATAGGAAGGAAGGAGACAAGCTTGAATTCTTGCATTTCTTGCATTAGAAAGAGAGAAACAGGGAAACCAGCATTCTCGCATAGTCAATCTGGCATTTTGGCATAGTTATTCGAGCGTTCTGGCATAGTGTTTTTGTGTTGTTTTGAAAGAAACTTCCAAGTCTGTCACAATTTGGACAACATTCTAAGTACTGTAGAGTCTGTAATAGAAAAAAATTGCTTGAAAATGCATTTGTTTGGCATCCTTAATTATCTTAATTGAAATACTTTTTAGTTACATTGTTGATTCTTTTGATGCATTCACAAGAAAATAGATTTATTTTTCACTACTTTTAGCCTTCCATCGATCCATTCATCATTAACATGCTACCATATTGTTACTATTTTGCACAATGGGATGAGAAAAATCCCTCATTCTATTGTTGCTACTTCATCCTTAACTTGAAAGGAAGGGGATTTAACCACTATAATAGTTGGGTACAGCTCTTAGCGCTATCTCATATGATAAGGAGTTAACAACCTTAAAAATTAAGGACATATTCATAATCCTGACCTTTGGATTCAACAACATTTTCTAAAGACTCTTGGGTCCTATTATTCGTTGGAACGATGAGCAAAAGATGTTAATGATTGAGTAGGCTAACCTTTACCTTCTACCAATTTGTCTTAAATCGTAGAATGACTAGGTGGTTAAACTTTAAAATAAATAAATAAGATTGCATGTTTGTATTCATCAACTATATATAACATATTGACCAGAGCACAATTGTGAGCTTCAATTTTTGTTTTCTTCTCCATCCTTGACACATAGTTTGAGCGGTACAAGGCACCCAAATTTATGGTCCTTCATTTCCAATTATATGCTCCCACATTTGTGTAATACCAGTTTTCATATCCCTATTTTGTCAAATGATTCCTAACATCTGCTCAGCCTTCTCAATACTTGTCTCATCCTAGTCTGCATAAAATGGTGTCAAAGAGAATTCGATCCTACAAGGTGTATAATTCAAGAAAAATAGGGAGTGACATTTTCATTAACATGTGACATAGGCTGAAAGTGGCTTGACGTGCAATTGATGCAGGTGAGTGAAGATTGTTTACTTTAAAGGAAAACCACAAAAGACTTGGTTGTTTTGATGTATAGAAACAACATAAAACTTTCAATGATGGAATGTTCAACACCAAAACGCAAAAAGCTCAAATTTTCTTTTTTATATAAAATCCAAAATATCCCCTTCATACATGATATGAAACTCCTTATATAGAGAATGAAGAAAAGTTCTCCCTACAAAACTCACTACCTAAAGCATTAAATGCTTTACACAAAAGACCAAAATACAACATTTTCCATGTAGCTAGAAGAAAAAAAATATCCCATTCCCTATATAGCATAGATCACTCCCTATGTAGCTAACTTCCACATCCAACAACCCATTAAACATAATCCATTTTCCATGATAAATAAGTCAAGAAAATTCTAGAAATGCAACCAAAAAACTAGGGGCTCTTTATGATGGCCTGATATCCTCTGTGCTACCCCCCTCTACGACACTTGAGGGCCGAGGCAGAGGGGGGGGGGAATCAATTCACTTTTGGAGTTGTCACTTCACCCTTGAAAAAGTGAATTGATTCTCCCCCTCTGTCTCGGCTCCCGAGCATCACAGAGGGGGGCGGCGTAGAGGATATCGCCCCCTTTATGACTTCTCCACCAAACTCCACTAAAGGTGGTTGCAAGGGTCAACCCATGAACAAAACCTAGTCCATGAGCCAACCTCAAGCCCAAAAACTAACCTAGCCTGCATCAGTTGCTCCAAGTGGGAGAAGACTTGTCCTCAGGTTTTGTTGGTGTATTGTTTGTACATCTACGACTGAAAAACACCAATCATTTCAGTAGTTAAAATTGATTTTGAAACCAGATCAATATTCTTGGAAGAACTCAATGTAAGGATGTCATTATGCATGGAATGAACAAAAAATCTCAAAGAAATTGTAAGAGAAATCAGTGGCAACAATTCCCTCAACTGCAAAAATCAACCATTAACATCAAGTTCTTCATCAAATATAGGAGGTTTACTCCAATCAACAAGAGTATCATGCATGGTGATGAGAATGGCCATTCTATATTATCATCGATTATGTACTCCAGATCTTCATAGTCGTCACTATATACATCATATATCGGTGCTCGTCATAGTATAGATTCTAAGATTCTTGGCTTCCATCACAATTTCTTCAACGTCTAGACAACAACTAGCTCTGATACCAATTAACACAGCCCAAAAGCTGACATGCAATTGATGTGGATGAGTGAAGGTGGTTTACTTTAAAGGAAAACCACAAAAGATAGCCATTTCGAAGTACACAAATGACACAAAACTTACAATGGTGGAATATTAAACACAAAAAAGCTAAAAGCTCAAATTTTCTTTTTATATAAAATCCAAAATATCCCCTTCATACATGATATGAATCTCCTTTATAGAGAATAAGGAGAAGTTCTCCCCTACAAAACCCACAAGCTAAAGCCTTAAATGCTTTACATAAAAGACCAAAATATAAGCTTTCCCGTATAGCTAGAAGAAACAAAATAGATCATTCCCCATGTAGCCAACTCCCACATCAAACAACCCATTAAACATAATCTATTTTTCAAGATGGATAAGTCAGGAAAATTCTAGAAATGCTATAAAAAATAGGGGTTCTTTATGACTACTCCACCTAACTCCACTAAAGGTGGTTGCATGGGTTAGCCCATAAACCAAAACCTGGTCCAAAGGACCAACCTCAAACCCGAGAACCAACCCAGTATACATCAACATGTATGATGGAAATCTTTGTTCATTGGAACAAACCTTTAATATCTGATGTAAAACTTGCTAGGGAAAAGAAAATGTGGAACCCAGTAAGAAATTGATCTAGGAGATTACAGTGCTAGAGTTGAAATTCATTTGTTGGGGACAAATAATTTTTCTTGTTGTGTTGAAAAGCTTCTGACCGACAAAATTCTGTCTTATCTCCATCTACCATGGGTGAGAGATTAAAATCATTGAGACAAAAAGTAGATGCTTATGGAGGTTATTGGTCATGATATAACATTAGAAAGAGAAGATTCCATTGCTATTCATTATTAATGCCTCAAGATTCACTTTCAAATCCACTAAAGGAAATCAATGATGTTTGGGTGCTGAGAATCTATTATAATTCTAGCATCTACAACTGCCATTCTTTACCTTCTCAATGTTTGATTTTTTTCGTAAGAGCTCCTCTAATGAGAACTCTGCATAAATGTTAATGAACATGGAATTCCATGCAGAGAGTAGTATTTCAAATGTGATCAGCCTGTAAAGGAGTGAGGTGTGAAATTTACCATGCTAGCTAAATTCACCATCCAGTGCACTAAATAGTTACAAGTTAATCACAATTTATAAGTTATTTCGAGTGTAAGAGGTTTATTGTGATGAGAAGCTTGCTTTCCGGGATAAAAAAACACAATGCATTGAAGATGCATGCATTTTTGGCTTATGAGACTTCACAGAATCTCTTAAAATGGAAATCCACAATCCTTAGGCTTGTCATAAACAAGAGAAGCGAACACCATACATGCAAACATGTAATAGAGTTCTACTTTATGATGTTGCACTCTTCATCCTGAACAATTATTTTGAACTTGAGTTCTTCTCATTGACAGAAAGTGTGATACAGTAAAACCACCAAATCGTTCAGTCCATTAAAAACCCACTCCAGGCCATCCAATTTGGCCCATCATATCCATCCACCTCGGCACTTTTTTTTTTTTTTTTTAAATGTTTTTAGGATTGATGCTCTTGGTTTCTAGATTAAGTGTTATTTTAGAAAATTTTTCTTGGAACCAATAGAAGTTTGGGTATTAAAAATATGCATAGGAAATTATGGTCAGAGGTTAAAAATTAGTTAGGTTGTTTTGATGGCCTTTTAAGATTGGGTAAATTTCTCATAATCATCTTGTGAAGCATATAAATATGTACCTGATCTGTGGAAGCAGCAGCTCTATCAGAATTTCAAATGAGATATTTTATTCCTTCTAACAAGTGTGAGACTTGGCTTGGTGAGTAATTCCTGGTTAGATATGCGAGGATTCTACAATTACACTATGAATGTTTTTAGTCCTAGTCAGTTGAGTTATTCTTGACTATTTTAGCTTTGATTCTATTTCTATCATCACTCTCCTCATCCCAGGCATCATAAAAATTTATTAAAACAAGAGGTATACAAATACTCAATTTCTCTAAGTAAGGAATATGGCAATGATTACAATGTTTTATAACTTAGCCAGTTTGGCTTAAATAGCAGGTAATATGTCAGTTTGCCAATTCACAAGAACACTAATTTGGTTGATCAAACTATTTCAGTTTATAGAGAATCTTGTTCTCTGCTTGGCCCAACACACCAATGAATGTTTTCTTACTAGTTTGGCCATATCAATTGTGTTAGGAAGTTTTTTCTTATACCAAAATCTAAAAATACAAGATTAATATAATAAATATCTTGAATAATAAATATGACTCAATAAGAGTATACAAAATTTTCTCCAAGTTAGATAATTATGTCATCCAATTACGTTGATATTTCAGTATTACTGACATGAGTTTTTTATAACAAGAAATTATACTTTCTTCATAGTCTCTTCCATCTCCTGTTTCTATGGGTCCTCCGACTACCTCTCTTCTGTTGTAGCCTTATAGGATATTACCAACTTTCCCTTGGTTGGGTGGTGCATAAATATTATTTTCTTGTAGGAGAAATTTGGTGTTTGCATTTTTGAGCTAGAAAATAGTAGAAATGACTATTTTTATATTGCTGGTAGA
Source organism: Platanus orientalis (assembly GCA_025762735.1). Classification (NCBI taxonomy): domain Eukaryota; kingdom Viridiplantae; phylum Streptophyta; class Magnoliopsida; order Proteales; family Platanaceae; genus Platanus; species Platanus orientalis. The sequence goes on from JAOXJP010195100.1 coordinate 11,494, forward strand.
TTTTAAACCTTTTTTTCGCATAATTCTTTTACTACTGGTCTTAACTTTTCAAAATACCATCAGATTCTACTACTGAAAAAAAAATGATAGAACAAATTTTGAATGTAAGGAGATTTTGGACCATCATGAAGCAAAGATTGTTGCATGAAGCTTAAGAAACTTGCATCAATTTGGTGGAAAATCTTGAAGCTTTGGAGGATGAGGCTTCATATGGAGCTGCTATCAGAGACCGTGGTGGAAGAGTTCTACATGTTTCCCTTTAGGTTCCTAAGGAACCAATTTGCATGATGGAATTGAAAGCAACTCTCAAGGGTATAGAAATAGCCCAAGAACATGCTACTATGAAAAATAATCATTAGTTTAGGTTCCTTTAAATGGTTTGAATATATTTTAATGAAATCTTATGGGTTGTGGGTTGGCCTATGTTTGGTTGGCTCAGATCCAAGAAGCTTTTTTCTTTAGTGAATAGAGGTAAAATACATGTGAAGGAAGATAGTGAAGCTAATAATATCTAGCTTCTTCGTCCATTATAAGGAAAGATTCTATTTGGGTGCCTTTAGTGTTTGAATCAAAGTTACATGTATTTATCCTGATGACATTTGACATTTTACTTGTAAACATATGTAAATATTTCCTTTTTTTTTCATTTTATATAAACTGGTCGGGGTCCAACCTAACCCCAAAG
>JAOXJP010195111.1:0-26139 GCA_025762735.1 Platanus orientalis
ATGGTTTGGGCATGTGCAACGAAGACCAATGACTGCACCAGTGAGGCGAAGTGAGACAATACAAGTTGAAGGTGCTATAAGGACTAGAGGAAGGCCAAAATTGACCTGGGTGGAGGTAGTAAAGAGGGACATGGCAGTTTGTAATTTAAAAGCAGATAAGGCCCTAAACAGAGCGGAATGGAGGAATAGGATTTGTGTAGCCGACCCCAAATAGTTGGGATAAGGCTGTTTGTCGTTGTTGTTGTTGTTGTATAATTCTTTAGTAGCTTGGGATTTCCTTGTGAAATAGAGTTTTGAACTTTATATAAAGATGTAGATGCCGTATGGTTCATTATCGAATTAAATCCCTAAGTTGATCTTGGAGGTTAATCACCCTCGAAGTGATTATTCGGTGGCCTGACCCTCTCAAAGCGGTCACTTTTCTCATTTATTCTATTTTATTTATTTGATACGAAGGGTTCATATCATATACCTAAAATTATGTTTTTTCTTTTATACTTTTTATAGAAAGTACTAGAAGAATTTATAGGATTTTAAAAGATTTTTTTAACCTTGGATAAGTGTCTGACCGAATGAAGAGTGGATCAGCCGATCTGATCCCGAATCAGTTTTGGGCCCAAATGATCTGGGTCACCGATCCGAGTTTTTGAACCATGACTCTGTTTGAGCTTTGTTTCTCTGTATTCCTGATTTTGTAGTGGACTAGAATCGTTTAACAAACATCATAAAAAACTCCCAATATGATTGTACCACTCACTTTAGAGTTTGATTTTTTTTTCTTTTCAGAAAACCTCTTAAAAAATTGCTTTCTTGTTTCAAAAAATTCTTAAAAAAAAATGACCACAAAATTCTCTAATCCATACTCTACTGGAATTTAGAGTTTCCCCATTTCGTCATTGTAGCAGTCTGTACGACTTGCTAACATCATCAGTACGGCTTGTTGGCATTAGTGGTGAAGTGTGAGACCTTTGCGTTCTTTGGGTGGTGCTGAGATCTAATGCCAAGTTGAAATTAAGGTTAGAGTAGTAGTTGGTGTAGATTTATGGTTTACAGGAAGAAGAGGGAGAAGAACTGAAGAAGAGGAAGAAGAAGAAGAAGAAGAAAAGAGAGAGATATGGAGAGAGTTGTGTGTCTCTCACACATTGAAAAATGATATTTATATTCCTTTTTTTTTAAGAGAAAAAAGAATTTATTCAAAAGAGAAGCATGAAAAAACAAGAGAACAAAGCAAAATTTGCATGGCCAGTGAATACAGAAAAAAAACAATGAAACAAACTGTATGATCTCACTCCAAAAAAAAAAGAAAAAAACACTCTAGCTTATCAAAATCGGTAGAAATAAAGACCCAGTAAAAAACAAACCCATAGATACTGGCATAAAGATTCTTTGGAGATGAGTTATCTTTAAAAGTTCTGTTGTTCTTCTCCTTCCACAGTCTACACACCCCAACAGATGGACCCAGGTAGAAAGTGCCATATCATTTTTGATATACCTTCCAAATCCCTTATCAACCAACCTGAGACAAGATCTTTGAGCTGGTTTGTGAGGGTTGAAGAGACATTGACCTGAGAGAGGAAGAAACCCCAGACTTTTTGCACCATCCAACAATACTCAAAATGGTGGTCCACCTACTCCTCCATACACAAATACACCTATTTGCTAGGTTCCAATCTCTCTACTCTTTAAAGTGATTAAGTGTAAGAATTTTATCCAAATAGGGATTCCAAACAAAGAAGGAGATCTTATAAGTGATGCCTGGAATTTAAATGCCTTTGTGAAGAACAAGAAAACTAAGTATTCACAAGATTACCCCTATACATGAGAAACTCTCCAAATCCCCTTACAGCTATCACATGCTTTCTCCATATAATGAATGATGCAAAGGGTTTTTAGAGATGTTAAATGGGAAAAATGTCATCTCTCTCTCTCTCTCTCATTATGGATTCATGGAGGTATGAGATTCAAAATTTTAGCATGCTAATACAATTCATCTATGTCTTACCATGTAACTCTTATAACTTCTTTGTTGTTCATATGGGTAGGATCCTGATTTTGTGGTTGAGGGAATGGCATCAAGCAGTTCTTCTCAGAATACAAGACCAGCTGCACCATCCTCAGCATCCCCTGCAACTGAACAGGCACGACCACGGAACCCAGGTACAAGAAGTTTATCCCAGCTTGTATTGCTGGGATTTACTCCAAAGTCCGAACATTACAAAGAACTGCATAAATCACAATAAAAACTAAAAGATATGTAACACTGAATTGATTTTTTACTTACCATATTTTTGTTGCATCTTTTAATGTAGCCCAAATTTGTGTTGTAGGGTCAAGTACTAGAACATCAGCAACATCAGCAACATCGAGCATGAATCCGAGTTCTCTGCGCTGGGACCGGCCAACCATACAGTTTTCTGTCAATGCTTGGGTACAGAAATCAATACTACATACATGCACAAATACATATAAATCCGTGCCTTTGTGAGCATACATATTTGAAATTACACTTAATTGATCTGTTTCATTATTTGATGAATCTTTTATTTATTTTTATCTGAAGTTGAGTGTCTTATTAAGTGTGTACCTAATCCCTTGTAGGAGTTTCAGCAAAAAAACCAGTCTCTATCCCTCTCAGTTTTGGATTTCATTATATGGCAAGAATATCGTAATGTGGACTATATCATATACCTACATATGAGTGATTATTAATAAATATAAAGTATTAAGATAGATATAGAATAGGTTTAGGTGAAGTATCAAGTATATATATATAAATTGTGATTTTATTGGCTTAAAGCCTTCAAAGAGCATATGATATGAGGTACGACTTACTTACGAAGTCCAAACTATTCATCATCTAATAGAAACTTGGAAATTAGTGCAGGAAGTGAGAGATTATAAAAGCATAATTGTTGTCTATCAACTAGAATAGAAACCCAATTCAATTTTCTAGGCAGGTTAAGAAGAAGCAATTTTAACATATTATGGCATTAGTAATCTCCAGGATCTTAGCCTTTTCTATCTGTAGCCACAGGCCCACAGTAGCTGGACTGAGATGCGTAGGTGACATTTTGAAGGCCTTTGATGAATTTTGTCAAAAGATAACTAATGTAACCTATTTGGCATACTTGCACATTGGACATGGTGATGCAGAACTGGTCAACTAGCAGGGCCTGATTGGTTTTTGACAAAGTTGCTGGTACAAAATGGCATGTCTGATTTAGATCTTATGTTAGTTCTTCAAAGTTCAAACTTTATTTTATTTGGATGAATGAACTTTCTCAAGAAGTTGCATCTTTCTGATGTTTTAGACCCATCATTCATTAATGATATTCCATTTGGTTTAGTGTATATTGAAGTAAGTGTTGTTAGGGTTTAGCAAGAATGAAGAAGAAAAAGAAAGAGGAAGAAGAATTTGGGAGAGTACGCATGTGAGAGTATGTTTCTCACATTCTTCATTTTAGCATTTATATTTCATTACGTATACTATACTGTATGGTATATCTATATAATGCAAATACAAAAGAACCCCTGAACATGTATGCAATTTCAAGATACTCCACATACACTACACCTGTAATCTATAACACCCACCCTCAAGCTGGAGAATAGAAATCCCACATTCCCATCTTGGTAACAATAGAAGAAAATCGAGCACTACTCAACCCTTTGGTCAATTCATCAGCCAACCAATCTTCGGTTGTAACAAATGATATACAAATATGTACAGAACTTGGACGATCCTTGATTGCGATCTTGCTGGACTCGGTTATGCGCAATAATCACATACGCTATATTGTCACAAAACAAGTTCATCGGACTTTGCATTGGCAATACCAATTTAGCCATGGGAATCTTTACTCATAAGAGCTCACATACCCCATGTGCTATGGATTGAAATTTCGCTTCAACACTTGATCTTACTACAAATGGCTGCTTCTTGCTTCTCCATGTTGCCAAATTACCACTCACAAATGTACACTAGCCAGAAGTTGATCGTTTGTCTGAGGGTGAACCAGCCCAATCGGCATCAGTGTAGGCTTCCACCATTAGTTGCCCTCGTCTTGCATATAGAAGACCTTTTCCAGGACAGCCCTACAAGTATTGCAGAATCCTGTAAGTTGCCTCTAAGTGAGTTCTAGAAGGAGCATGCATAAATTGGCTAACCACACTAACAACAGAGGTAATATTTGGTCTGATCAAGGATTGATAGATAGGACGCCCCACTAGTTGTTAATATCTTCCAGCATCTATCAAATGATCACTGTCATTTTCCTTGAGTCTGTGATTTGGATTGATAGGAGTTTTACATGTTTGTAGCCTGTCAAACATGTTTCCTGTAAGATGTCAAGAACATATTTTTGCTGTGACATAAAGATCCCGTCCTTGGACCTGGCTACCTTAATCCCAAGGAAATACTTCAATTGTCTAGATCATTGATCTCAACCTCTGGTGCCAACTGATGCTAAGTCTCCTTATTTTCATAGCTTCATTCCCTGTTGCAGTAGTGTCATCCACATAAATTATCAATGCTGTCAACCTTAGATGTTTACACTTTACAAACAAGGTGTGATATGCTTGTCATTGAATATACTCATTTTTAACCGTTGCATTCCCAAAACCATTCATACCAGGCTCAGGGATATTATTTAAGGCCATACAATGCCTTTATTAGAATTTTCCCTTTAGTTGTTATATACACAAAATCAAGAGGAGGTTTCATAAAAAATTCTTCCTCAAGATCTCCATGCAAAAATGCATGCACACCGGATTGCAATAGAGACCATCTTTGGATTTCTGCAAGAGAGATAAGAATTCTTACAGAGTAAATTTTGACCATTGGGGCAAGAGTTTCCTCATAATCAATGTTATTAGTTTGCATATACCCCTTTGCCACTAGCCTTGTTTTGTATCTTTCCACTGAGCCATCAGATCGGTGCTTTACAGTAAACACCCATTTGCAGCCAATTGGTTCTTTTCCCTAAGGTTGATCCATTATTTCCCATGTACTGGTCTTTTCAAGGCTTTCATCTCTTTCTCCATTGTAGCTTTCCAATTACGTTGGAATTTGGAAAAGGGCCTCTGATGTACTGTTAGGCACAGACACAGAATGCAAAGTAGATATAAAGGTATGAAAAAAGGAGACAAGGCATTGTATGAAACAAAATTAGACAAAGGGTGTTGAATACAAGATTTTTTACTCTTTCTGAGAGCAATAGGAATGATAGAATCATCAATATCATGTAGATTTAGAGGATTACCTGGTCCAAGTGGATCTGAAGATGAGTGCAGGTGAGGAACGTGAGTATGAGAAGAATCTTGTGCTATAGATTACTTTTTCTTTCTTACATATATCATCTCACATGTCTCTACAACCTTGCTTTTGTCAGTCTTCCCCTTTCTACTAACATTAACGTAAATCGAACTCGAGGTCACATCAAAAGAATACGAAGGCACAGATAATGGCAATGACTGAGAATGAAGCTTTTCATTACAACTTTCTCCTTGAAGAAATGCCTTTGATGACCACATAGAATAGAGTAGACTCGAAAACGTTATCCATAGATATGAATTGCTTGCGAGAAATGGGATGATTGCATTTGTATCTCTTTTGTGTTGCATCATAACTCAAGAATATGCATTGGAGGGCCTTTGGGTCTAGTTTAGAGCGGTTAGGCTTAAACACATGGACAACATGTATGCAATCCAAAGGTTTTTGGAGGAGGAGGAAACGACTGAGAAGGTGAGGAGCAATTCAATTGGAATACACAAGAAGACAAACCTGTTCATCAAGTATGTAGCAGTAAGAAAAACTTTAGACCAAAAGGTTTTTTAGGGACATGCATGGTAAACGGGAGAGATCTAGCAATCTCAAGAACATGATGGTTTTTTCTTCTTGCCACTTCATTTTGTTTAAGTGTACCTGGACACATGGTCTGATGAATGATACTAGACTCACTAAAGTAAGAAGAAAGCTTTCTTGATATGGACTCACCTCCATTGTCAAATTGAAGAATACGAAGTTTGGCATCGAACTGAGTAATAGTAATTATCATCATGTCAAAGATTTAACAACCGAAGAGACTTCACTTTTGCTCTTCAAGCGGTAAATAGTGGTTTGAGAGAAGTCATTCACATAGGTTACAAAATACTGATGGCCAAACAAGGAAATGGTAGGGGTTGGTCCCTACACATCAGAATGTACAATAGAGAAGTGGACTAAACTTCGATTAGAACTAGAGGGAATGAGGGATGTACAGAAGAACAATGTTTAGCTAACTCACCTGGTTCACATTGAAAACTGGGAGAGGAAGGAAACTAAGGAAATGACCACTGTAACAGAGAGAAGGATGGGTGACCAGGACAATTATGCTCCTATAATAATTCATTAGTATTTGAATTGTTGGCATGCATTGTCATCACTGGAAATAGCTGGATTAGGGCTGCATCAGGTGATGGAATATCCAACTTCGTCACCAAATCCTGAAAGATAAATAAGAAGGAAAAAAGGTGACACTTCAATTGAGGGATTTTGTGATATGGCCAATGGATGGTAAATTAAGAGTGTACCTGGGATTATTTAAAACTGATGACAAAAGCATATCGGGAATAATTATGACATTTTTTTTACCAGCAATAGAAGAGAGAGACCCATTTTCTATCCCAACCTTATCTTGATCAAAACAGATCCGATATGATGAAAAAGAAGATGATGTCCTGGTCATATGATGTGTAGCATCCGAATAATGATCCAGGGATGATTAGGAGACACATTGTGAGACGAAGTGAAAGTACCTAAAAGGCATGCTGGACATACTTTAACTATTTAATATTAGACTTCGACTGTGCTTTAAGTCTTTGTAGGGATTTTATCTCTTCAAAAGTGATGTTAGACATGCTTAAAAGCTGCTCAAATACAATATCACTCTGGATTATGAAGCTTCACTCCTCAATACACAAGCCACCACAAATAACTCTTCTCAAGGAGCTTTGATTGTTTGTAGGCTGGTCTACAAGCCAGCCCTGAAGACCATAGCCTATATATGACACATGTCTTAACTTTTTACCTAGGTTACATGTGATTAAAGCCTTTTTTTTTCCTTTCTCAACAAAATCTTCCTTTCCCATTCGAAAGAGAGAAATCCCTCCTCCCTTCCCCAACCACTCTGGTGAGTGGTTGATCCTTTGGTGAGGCTTCGACGAATCTCTGACGACAAGAATTTGGTGACAATAGGTAACTTTCTCCCTCACTCTCTCTCTCTCTCCCCTTTGTTTCTCTATCTAACCTGGCCCAATGAATTTCTCCTTATTCACTCACACTCAAATGCCCACAAGGCATCTTTTTGCTCCTTTCTCCCTAATGCAGGAGCATACCATGTCAAAAAGAAGCAGTTGGAAGACCATAAATAGTCTTCCATGGAGTGTCTAGAAGTATGGAATTAAATTTTATGTTTTTGGGAGGTTTTTTTGCAATTATTTTAGGTTTTAGAAGTGTATTTTGGATGTAATAAGGCCATTAAAGCCAAGTTAGAAAGTTGGAGTTTAATTAGGAGAAGTTAAGGAGTGTTTTAAGATTTTTTAAGAATTTTTTTTGGGTTGCTCGTACAAGGAGGGGTATTTTGGTCCAATTTTGTTTTTTATTATAATTTTTTTTCGATAATTGGAGATGATTTTATTGAAAAAAAGAAGTTACATCATATTAATACAACAGTCAGAATAACCCACAATTAAAATGGAATGTTTACACTCAAAAACAAAGTTGCTTGCCCAACACCCCAATTTGCCAATTCATCAGCCAATGAGTTTTGTTCCCGAGGTATATGAGAAAAGGAGTAGCGTAATAACATCACGATTTCCCAGACTTCATACACCAAGTTCCACATACGCCATGAATTACATTCATTGCCTTGACCCCAACCAATAACCACCGCCGAATTCCCCTCTATGATGCACTCATACAACCCTATTTTTCTCAATTCCTTTAAGCTTGATAACATAGCCATTGTTTCCGCCTTTATAGAATTGCATGGTTCCAAAGGACCACAAATTACTCTACATATGGGGTCATTGTGATCTCGAATAACACAACCAAAACCTGCTGGCACAGGATTCCCCTTTGACGCTCCATCAAAATTTAATTTCCAAAACCCAGTTGGAGGGGGGCACCAAGTAGAAGACTACTGAATGTTGAAGTTGGAGCTTGAGCAATTGATGGATGACCACCAATCACGAATAAAATCCGACAAAGAGAGGCCTTTAAATTAAGGTAACACCATCAGCCAATTACCTCATTCGCTTTATGGTATTTGTCAAAGAAGATTCTGTTATTCCTTTCCTTCCAAATATTCCATAATGTTGCATGAAGAAAGCATTCCCCAAATCTCTTGCTTCTAATATTTGACCCATAACTCCACCACAAGAAGAATAGTTCCATTATAGTTTTGGGCATTACCCATGTAATCCCCAAGTGTGGTAGGAAGTAGTTCCATACCTTAAGAGTAAAGGAACAATGGAGGAAGATGTGATTGGCAAATTCACCCTTTTCTTTACATAGGTGGCACCATTGTGGTCATAGATTCATGAAATGGCTCCTTTTTTGAAGCACATCCAATGTGTTTATATGACCTAAAGCTGCAGTCCATGAGAATGCCTTCACCCTAGGCGGAGGGTTTCCAAACCGAACGTATTGGAAAGGGAGGACTAGAGTATAATGGTTCAATGAGGGTATTGAAGAGAGATTTTGAGAAAAACTTTCCGGAAGATTCAAGGATCCAAATCCTCTCATCCTTGGCTAGAGTACTAAGGAATAATTCCTTAAGAGAGTCAAAGATAGATGTTATAATTTGGGCTTCCCAATCATAAAGTTCCCTTGCAAAATTTATATTCCAAGAAAGACCCTGGGAGGAATTTGATAAGATATCGGCTTCCATAGCCTCTTTTTGAGTGGAAATGTGATACAACCTAGGGTGTAATGAAGAAAGGCTAGATTCACCCCACCAAATATCTTTGCAGAAGTTAATGGATTTACCATCCCCTATGATGAAACAAGTAAGAGGAAGGAATGACGAATAAAGATGACATATTTTTCCATACCAAGGACCATGAAGCATTTGGTTGTGAAGTACAGTCCCACCCATTTTGGTGGACCCCATATTTATGAGAAATTGTGGAGTGCCAAAGAGTGTCTCTTTCCTTTGAAAACCACCACAACCATTTTCCCATTAATGCCAAATTCCTTTCCTTTATGTTTCCAATTCCCAAGTCTCCTTTTGATTTTGGGCGACAAACATCCTTCTATTTTACCAAGTGATCATTCTTTTCCTTCCCTTCTTCCCTTAGAAAGTTTCTTTGACATTTTTCCATTTGCTTGATCACCTTTATTGGCATTTTGAATATAGACATATAATATACGGGCAAATTAGACAAAGCAACCTTGATTAATGTAAGCCGACCCCCCAAAAAATAAATATACGATATTTTTCATGATGCCAATTTATTATTTATTCTTTCTTTCACCAGGTCCCAGAAAGACACAGATCTCTACATCCCACCCAACGACAATCCCAAATAATTAATGGGCCATGAATCAATTTTGCTACCTAGAATCCGTGCATACATATGTAGCTCATCCCTTTCCACCTCAATACCTACTAATGTAGTTTTTGCCAAATTGATTTTAAGTCCAAAAACTGTTTCAAAGATTATAAGAATATCTTTTAGTCACCTAACTTGTTCCTACTTCGTCCGGCAAAAACACATTGTGTCATCAGCGAATTGGTGATGGTTGACAGAAAAACCATTGTTCCCAATGATATTTCCTTCAATGATGCATGTTGTCTTTGCTCTAGCCATCATCTCACTAAGGGCATCAACCACTAGGATGAATAGGAAAGGGGACAAAAGATCACCCTGCTTGATACCCCTTTGAGATTTGAAAAAACCTTTGGAGGTGCCATTTAATAAAATGGAAAAGTGATGTTGATCGAAACAACCTACTATCCATCTGGTCCATCTTTCCTCGAAATCTTTTTTGCTTTAGGATCCATAAGAGAAAATTCCTGTCAACTCTGTCATAAGCCTTTTCAAAATCGATCTTGCACACCAAGCCAACCTCCCTAGCTTTTTTCCTCCTGTCCACACACTTATTAGCAATCAAAATTCCATCCAAAATTTGCCTCTCTTTTACAAACACACTGAGAATTAAGGACCACCTTTGCAACAATCCCCCTTAGTCTTATTGATAAGACCTTTGCAATAATTTTGTAAAGGCTACCAATCAAACTTATTGGCTTGTAATCAGATAATTCCTTGGCCTCCTTTTTTTTTTGGAAGTAACACAAGGAATGTGGCATTGACTCCTTTGCAAATGATCCCACTTTCATGAAATTTAGCGAAAACCTCCATAATATCCTCATGATGAACTCCCAACATTCCTGATTGAATAACATAGAAAAACCATCCGGGCCTGGAGATTTATCTTTTTTCCATACCAAATATTGCCTCCTGAACTTCTTCCACCGAAAATGATTTCTCGAGATCCAAAGCAGCTTCCTCATCAATCATGGATGAGAAAAGATTAGTGATTCATGGTTTTTCGCCCCCTTCACTTTTATACAGATTTGAGAAAAACCGGATAGCTTCATCTTTAATTTTCCCAAAATCATTCACCACTTGTCCTTGTATTGATAATGATGTAATCAAATTCTTTCTTTTCCTTCCATTTGCCACCTTATAAAAATACTGTGTTTTCATTGCCCCCTTTCAACCACTTGCATTTAGCCTTTTGACTCCAATGAATGTCTTCCCATCAGAGAACACTTTCCATTTCCCCTAGCAAGATGTTCCTTCTTTCTAAGAGATGAGCATCCAATATTCCATCTTCCTCCATCTTTTGGTCAAGAGTATCCACCTTGCTCCATATAGTGTCTTTTTTTTTTTTCCTTTTGCCATCCAAAATTGATTTTGTTCCACTCCCTAAGCTTATGTTTTATGTTCTGAACTGAAGCTTCTTCATGAAACAAAAGCCTTTATATCCATCTACCTTGAATTCACCCCACCATTTGTGCACGCATTCTTTAAATTGTGGGTGTGCAACCCGCATATTCTCAAATCTAAAAGGTATCGGCCCATAGTTAGTTGTTGATGTACTGATAACAATAGGCCAATGGCCCAAGACAATTTTTGGAATAGCTTCTTGAGTGAAAACGAGGGTACACATCTTCCCAACAATTTGACGTTAGGAACCGGTCCAACTGGGCTAAAAGAGGGGTCTCTTTACCATCCGTCCATGTATATTTTGTATGCAACAATGGAGAATCCCAAAGATCTCATTGGTGTACAAAAACATCAAAGTCTCTCATGCTACGTGTGACATGATTAGACCGGTTCTTCTCATTGGTAAATCTAATGGCATTGAAGAAATTAATGAATTGAAGTCTTGGAAGCCCACGTTTTGGCTGGTTATACCTCTAAATCCCTCACAAAAGGGGAGTTGTTTCTCTCTTTCTATTAATCTTTGTCTCTTTTTCTTTTCTTTAATCTTACATCCCCTTCTTCACCATCTTCTTTCTTTTACTTTAAAATCTCTACAGAAAATTTAGTTTTTTTTTTCTTTATCTCCTTAAATCATTTACTACTACTTTCTTTTATAATCCTTTTTGTTCCTACACATTATCCATCATCTTCATCCTTTTCCTCATTTGCTTTTGCTTCTTTTTGCTAGTTTCTTGAATTCTGAAAATTTCCAGCAAACACTCTTTTTTTAATTACTTCTTCAAATCTTCATATCAACCTAATTTCTTCTAGGTTTCTTCATCCATCTACATAAAAAATTCTTATTTCTCATCCTAAATTTTATGGTGTCTTGAAGTGCATTCTTTCTTGAACCCTAAACCCAACCACATCATCCGTACACTTCTAAACCCCTTACTTTTTTATTTTTTATTTTCTTTTAAAAACATAAACTATACACCAAAGAAGAAGGGCGGCTGCATATCCCTTGATGTCCCCTATTTTTTAGGGTTTCAAATTTGAAAACCCATCATTTTTGAATTTTGGGCAGATTTTGAGATTCCTCTAATTCCTTCTATTCTTTCTTCAATTCCTCTTGATTTTTGCTTCCCTTTTGATCCTCCCATCCTTCTTGAATTAATCCTTTGATTTTTATTTAATTTATATTTAAAGATTAGGGTTTCTTGATTGGTTTCTTTAAATTTTCAGCATTCTTTAAAATCAAGATTCATTCCTTTTGGCTTGTGTTAATTGAACAAGTGTAGGAATCTTGTTTTCCCTAATTTCCTACATCACTCCCTTGCTCTTTGGGTTCCTTTTTCTTCCCACCACAATTTTAGATTTGTTTAGGGAGTGCTTACGCGAGGGAATCAGTTCAAATCATCAATTCAAATGGAAAGAAATGAACTTGAGCATAATTTTTGTGTGATGAGTACCTGCATACATCTTTGAAGGAGCGTGACATGGGGCACACCCCTTTTGGCAAAATAGAGAGAAAATCTCCCCTGTGCTACCTTCTGGATCACATGATTAAGTCCAATTCACCTGCGGCAGCTTGGGTGTTCTACTAAAAAATTATGGGTTGTGGGTTTTCGCCGAATACTTAAGACGTTCAGGGAGATGGATTTTGTAAGAAGGGGGATGTTAAGATGGGTTTTAAATTGCACAAGGAAATGCAGAGTAATGGACATGTACTGAGTGTTGTAATCTACAATGTGCTCATGAATGGGCTCTGCAAGCAGGGCTAGATGAAAAATGCTAACATGCTCTTGGATGCAATGCTTAATTTATTTGTGGAGCCGGATGGCATCACCTACAATATTCTCATGGAGGGGCATTGCAAGCATGGAGATGCGGAAGATTTTAACAAACTACGTAGCTAGAATGGGCTGGTGTCTAAATTTGTTGCTTACAGTTCACTGATAAGTGAGTTGAGTGAAAATTGCAAGAACTGCAAGATCAGATGACTGTTATCTTTGTGGATGCTCTACTAGGTGGCATAGCTGAGGAATGATGTGACCTTGGAGATGAATCAAGGGGGAATCACTTGATTTCCCGTGTCTATTAATCATCGAAACTTCATCGTGCTGGGTTCTCATCCAATGAAAAATTGGACCCAAACACCTTGGATTTGGTGCGACCCCTAAGGTCAGCCCATGGTCAGACTGACATCAGAGGCTGACACATCAGCGCCGAAAAAGTGATTTACACTTTTTGGGGAATGCTTTTCACTTTTCGGCGCTGATGTGTTGACCCCTGATGCTGGGCTGACCTAAGGGGGCTGTACCAAATCCTTGGGGTCAGCTTCTGTATAAAAATGGGAACCCCATTCAACTTACGAGCTGCCATAATCTCCTATGCTTCAACAGCTCATGTAACCAATGGTCCCATTGTGATTCCTTTGTACTTTCATTAATGTTGAACCTCAAGGATAAATATCAATTATGCGAAAGTTGGAGCCCTCAATTGCTTCGCTATTCTTTTACCTTAAAAAAATTGCTCTGCTATTTTCCATGCATGCGAATGCTTGATCAGGCTGTTCTGATGTTCATTGATCAGAAGAGAAGGAAGATATTAAAGGGTATGGAAATGTGAGTGAGTGGCCACTTATCTGTTGGGTCAGGTTAGATAGAGAAACAGAGGAAGGAGAGAGAGAAACACGGGAGAAAGTTACCTATTGTCGCCAGATGCTTGTTGTTGGAGTTTTGTGGGAGCGTTGCTGGAGGATCAACTGTTAGCTGGAGTAGTTGGTGAAGGGAGGAAGGGATTTTGTTTTGTTTTGTTTATTTTATTTATTTTTTTGGTGACGACAAGGGGATTTAGTTGAGAAAAAAAAAGAGTTTTAATCACCTGTAACTTGGGTTAAAAAGTTAAGACATGCACCTGTCTGGTCTGTAGACCAGCCTACAGACAATCCAAGTTCCTTCTCAAGGCTATAACCAGCTGACGCAGGATAATCAACCAAGAGAGGGGCTGACGTCTGCGGAACTTTTATAGGAGAAGTGAAGCTCTCATATAGGCTCAAATTAGGAAAACAGTGGCCTGTTTTGGACAGAATATGGGTCTCACGTGTAAACTGAAACAGGGACTGATTAGGTACTGAAAAAGGGGACTGAACTGGGGCAGATCAGGTTCAGGTATGGGGATCAGATTTGTGGCAGAACAGAGGGAAGAAAAGGGAATGACTTAGATTACAGGTGGTTCAGGTTTGGGACAAAACAGCAAGATAGGAAGGCTCCAGAACAAGGCTGTTCTGTGCCAACAGCAGGGTATGTTGTGGGGATTAAAAGGGTCTAGACAGTGGTAGAAAGAGGCTATCACGTGGGGACTGAATGAAGGTTTCTTGGGGACAATTCCTGGGTTAGAACAGGGCTGAGCTATGGCTAAACAGTAGGTTCATAAGGGAAGTTTAGGGGACTGTTTACAGAAACAGCAAGTAGAGAATAAGAAAATGGAAGAGAGAATATAAGAGAGAAAAGAAGAAAGAAGAAGATGAGAGAGAAGAGAAAGGAGGGGAGATTAATTATCTCACTTGTTGGAGGAAGACGAGAAGGGAGGGAAGTCCACAACTCTACCCTAGAGAGAGACTATGGGTTGCAACCCAAAAAAAACCACACGTGTTGGACAAATTTCAAATCATTCTTCACCATCCTTTATTGAAAAAATGTGGCCTTTAAATAGGCATATATATGGTTTAAATAAAGAGAAATAAATCCCTTGATTCTAGGACAATATTGACTAATTTTCTATCTCAAAAAACTTTTAAAACAGTTAGAATCCTAAAAAGAAAGGACTTCTTTATTTTCCACAATCCCTTGGCTTGTTGGCCAAGTCATTGGGCCCCACAAATCTGCTAAAATATACTACCTATTGGGGCTGTTGTCTAGTCATTATGGAACCCACAATAATCAGAAAATATCCTTCAAAAAATGGGAATTTTAGGGCTATCAACCAGCCTATTGTGGACCCCCCTTTTTTAACATTTAACATTCCAAAAATATAAAAAAAACGGCTTATTGTAAACCCATTAATTAACTCTAGAAAATCCCCCCCCCCAAAAAAAAAAAAAAAAAAAAAATACATCACTTTAAATCGTGTCCTCTTACGAGGAGGCACATACACTATTCTCTTCAAATTGGCTGCATCACCTGCCCAACTTCAAACACCACTTCAATGAGAACATTACAACAAGGGGATTATACCACCCTATTCATCAATACCTGAGAGACTTACAATCTTCAACTCTCACAATAGAAGTAAACACCCTTCTTTACATAATCATACTTGGACAATCTACACAAAACAGCCCTTAGAAATCAACCACAGCTCTATACAGGAATCAGACTACCACGTTACCCTTTTAGCAAACAGTGGGTGGTTGATATGGTAAACTCCACAGCTGCACAACACAACAAAATTGTACTACCTCCAATCATGTAGTAATAGAATTGCACAACTTTTAAACCATAGAAAACATATTAATGCAGGGGCATTTTCACACCAGGCTCGTATGGGGCAGCCTGTGTGAAATGGGGGCACACTTAGGGTGGTGGTGACCCGTGAGAAATGGGTGGCTCGTGTGAAGCGAGATCCATGTGAAGTGGGGCCCACGAAGAGGGTTTGGCTGAGTGCCTGGCCTAGCCTGGGCTGAGATAAATGGATTGATTTGCCTCCTATCAGTTCAAGCTTTTAGAGCAAGTGGTTGGTCGTCCTGCATCACATATGTAGGGAAGTTCACAGTAGTAAATGAACATTCTTTAGCATGGAATCAACTTCAACATTGGTTGAAATCTTCGTTGGGAGCTCCATAACACAGTTACAACACAACAATCTCCTAACACATCAAACAAGAACAAATCACTTAGAACAGTCTTATAAAAGCAAGGCACCAATCATACAGCAAACTAACATCATTCAGCATGCTACATATTAACTCCGACTCTAGAGTAACATGCTCTGGATGCAAATCAAAGGGAAAAATTTCATACTATAGGGCTTGGTGGTAATACTAGGAGTAGATTTGGTACCAAATCCTCAACACTAATCCAAACTTCACGAAATCAATTTTGAATGGTTTACCATTAGGAGTGAACAATAACTAACAGTTATCAGCCAAAAAACTCCCCACAAATTTGTACCATCAAGAATACTCAGATTTTGTTATTCAGTCAAAAACACTAAAAAATACATAAAAAATAACAAACCTTTTCAAATCACTTTGAAACTACCATGGAAATATATCTAAATTCAGTATTTATTAGAAACTTAAGACATTCACTACTGACCTAGGGTGTTTGTACAACCCAAAATAAGAACCCTCACATGGCTGAGTACCACTTTCATGGATACCCATTATAGAAGCAAACAGTAAAGCCATGAGAATCGGAAGAGGTCTCAAACGACCAAAGACCTAGGGAACCACTCCTGAGTGAACAGTCTTGAGGATGGCAAATAATGTGACGATCTGGGTACACACCTGGACTGTCAGGATGATGATGTCAACAAGACCTCTGTTGAGCTTCTTCTTGGCTTTTGTGTGTTGTGGTGGCTTTGATACCATGTTGGTTTAATGTAGACCGAAGTAAGTCTTAGGGTTTAGCAAGAAGAAAAGAAGAATTAGGGAAAATACTTATGTGAGAGTATGTCTTTCACATTCTTCATATTAGCACTTTTACTCTTTACATATATTATATTGTATGGAATAGTTAGACAATACAAATACAAAAGAACCCTCAAACATGTAATTACAAGATAACCCCACATACATTACACCTATAATCTCTAACAATTCCAACTTTATATGTGAGCACTTAGAAATCTTCGTTTCCTTTCCATAACCATAACAAACTGTGATCCTATACTTCTTCCTTACTGTTTGTCCAAAATTTCTTTTTGCTCATTTTTTAGCATTTACTCCATTAATTCCTCACTTTTATCTCTTATAAGAGAAAGCATCGCATTGTGATACAAATAACCTTGGGGCCAGGAATGTTCAACCATTTTCTTTGACTGCCTAAAATTACTAAGTATTCTAACCTAATAGGCAAAATCTTGGACTTGTTTCTGCTGCAGAGAAGTATTCAAAATAATCAAATGTAAGGGCTTCAGATGCTTTCCTACTTGGAAGTTTTGTCATTTCTAAGATATGTATTACAAATAATAAAATCAACTCCAAAGTTCTTGTACTGGGCCAGGGGGGGAGGGGGACAGTCATTTAATAGCTGTCTATACCAATTCATGAAAGTGTGTTTTACCTTTATATTTATTAAAACAGATATAACTTCTGGCTTTTAATGTCTGCAATAGTGATAAAGGTGCTTGACTGATGACATTGAATCTAATGGATAAGGCAGATATACTTGAGGAAACACGCTGAGTAAAAAAGTGAAGGTCAAACTTCAGGCTTAAATGGTTGTTAGGGAAACAAAGATCCTTAGTAACTCGAGTCTGTGAGACAGCAAAGACATCATCAGTTACTTTCTCAAGAAGTACAATATTCCATCTTTTTTTTTTTTTTGAGTGATAAAATGATGAACTTTATTCAAAAGAAAAAGAAAGCAGCAAACATCACTTAGGAGGTGAAAGGAAAGAAAAGCAAAAACCTAAGCAACCACCGAAATTATATATCCTCAGATCATACAGAATACGACTCGATCTCATCAAAGTCAGCCCGTAACAGACACCCAATCAAGGAAAAGGCTGTAGATGAAAATCATCACCTCCGCTTGATTCCTCTTCCTAGCTTCAAAGATCCTAACATTCATTTCCTTCCACAGACCCAACAAATGGCACTTGGAAAGGCATGCCAAATGACATAGGGAGGATCCTCAAAATCTCTAACCCAGCAACCTAAAATCATATCCTGAAAATGATTCAGGAAAGACGAAGAGATTTGGATATGAGAGAGAAAGAATTCCCACACTCTGCATTTGGATTTGTGGAATTGGAGTACAAAAATACTATTTTCACCTTTCAATTCCTTTTCTGTTGTTTGGGGTTGCTCGAAATGGAATTCCCCAATTCGGTAAAGATTTGAAGTGCAGAAATTAAGTATCAATAGCATAGAATTGATTTCGGTTGGGTAAGGTGGTTATTCTTCGTTTCCGCACTCCATCTTGTTAGGGTTTTTGAAAGGAAGGACTGGAGGTATCTTTCATCGGCTTCATAGTCGTAAACCACTCAAATAGATCCTTCTTTATGTGCCATACATTGGCATCTATAGCTACCCTCCTGTGGGCCCCATCAAGGCACATGTGGGTCCCACTTGATCTTCCATGTATGCATCACAAAATTTGCCTGCCTTCAATGAAAGCACCTTGAGGTTGAGAACATTTTCTGTATTGGTATGGGGTGATAAAGAAAACTAGGATAGCACCCAAGCAATTGATTTCTGTAATGATTGTTGTATTTCTTATGAACCACCACCTTTTCAGTTACAACATTTTCTGGTCCTCAAGAGCAGCCTTGGATTTGCAAAGCAGTCACGCATGGAAATCTTAGTGTACCTTTTGTTGCTTTGCTCATAGTAGCTTTTCCATTTATTTAATTCGCTTCTATGCCTTTGCTTCTGCAGGTGTTCATTGTTGCTTTTCTTGCAACCCTTCCCCTTGTACCTAGAAACCTTTCAAATAGGGCATACCGCTTGTCCTTTATGGGCACTGCAGGTTCCTCTCTCTATTCTTTGTACTCATTATATGGGGTAAGCTTACTATCAAAATTCATTTCATCATCTTTGGAAATCTCTGCATTTTCTTTATTATTGGGTGTTTATTTTTTAACATGAACCAGTTCTTTCTTGTTTCAGAAACCTAGGGCATGGAATCTGCAGGCTGTCCAACTGTGGTTTCAGTCAGTAATTGCAACCAAGGATTTTATCTATTTCCTTTACTGTCTTATGTTTGTGACCTCCCACCTTCACATTAAATGTGAGCGTCACTTGTCCTCAGAAATTATTTAATAGTGGTTTACTTTTTTGTTTGTATGTACTTCAATAAATTTGGTTCTTTCCACGATCATACCTAGTATCGACTGATGTTAAGCTTCATGGCAGTTGCTTTGATACCTGTGCTTTGCCGAGCGCTGGAACATGTCGCAAAGTTTCTAAGGCGCAATTTTGGTCGTTCCACATTGTACAGGTAATGGAATATGGCAAAATCACAGCTCTTATTGAATGAATCTGATTGCTTTAGTTGTTCAACTGCCTAACAATAGCCATTGAACTAATCAACTAGTTCATGGTTCCACTAGTTTTTGTAATTGTTTAGTTAGAACTCTTGATTATTATGTATTTTAGAAGCTTAATCATTATTTTGTTTTATTTTATACAGTTTCCAAGTTGGTTTAGGAGTCTTACATGTGTTGGGATAGTTATTAAGAAAGTAGAAGTCCTACTTTCCATTATATATTTTTAGGCTTTATTTTCATGGTCAAAACCTATCCATTCAATTTTTCTGTTACTCAAAAGGTTTTTTAGTTAATGTTCTA
This sequence comes from Platanus orientalis, assembly GCA_025762735.1. NCBI lineage: Eukaryota > Viridiplantae > Streptophyta > Magnoliopsida > Proteales > Platanaceae > Platanus > Platanus orientalis. The sequence goes on from JAOXJP010195111.1 coordinate 19,495, forward strand.
ATGGGTTCAACGTCTTACGAATCCGATGTGATTTGGGAAGCTATGACCAAAATAATCAGGGTATCACTTTGTCACGGGAATTACCTATTTTAGAGTTTAGGTTGGTAAAGTCTGGGTGTCGTACCATAGACCTGAATTGAAAGCCCATCTTCACCTATACTAATAAATTAACCACTAACGTTTACCTATTGGAAAAAAAAGGAGTTTAGAATTTAGTCTATGAATTTGGAGGAAATGAAGTGGTATAATAAGGTTTTTTTTGGTTTGTGAGTACAACTTTGTGCTCTAGCATTTTGATTTGGTGCAGATTTTAATTCTGCTCCCTCTTGAGGGTTCTGATACTTCCAAGGCCTTTAGTCGCTGATTGTTAGAGTTCCATTGGTGCTGATTTTAGTGGTTCTATTCTCTACCCACTTTTATTTTTTTCTATTTATTTTACCTAGTAATTTTTAAATTTCTTTATCATCAACCTTAATTCTGGTTTTCATGTCATCTATTTTCAAAATACAGCTTAGATCGCTATGGCTAGTTCCCTAGTCCATTGGATTTGGTGCGCCCCCTTAATGAACGGCTAAGGTCTGCCCATATGCAAGGGTGGAAACATGGTGCTGAAAAGTGAAAATTACCCCCCAAAAAGTGTATAACTTTTTTGACGCCATGTGTCTGCCCCTGCATATGGGTGGACCTTAGGCGTTCATTAAGGGGGCGCACCAAATCTGCACCGGTTTCCTAGATATCTTAACCCATTGTCTTTTTTTTTTTTATCATTATTTTTTATTATTTCAAATTTAAACTTTAGCTTGTATTCTACATCAATCACCCCACAGCTACTAGTGACTTGCTTAACTTTTCTTTACTTATTTTTATTTATAGAACTTTGTTTTATTATTTCTATTAATCTACCTAAATTCTACTGCTTCATATCTCTATAATTCCTATTCCTTTGATATCCACAGCTGGTTTTAGTTTCTATTGATCTGAATTCTGTCTTCCTTTGATAGTTCATGCATCAGTTTGGTATTAAAGGCTTAGGATTTACTGTTAATGGAAGCTAGGATTAGAAAAAATATAGTGGAAGACTCACATATGGTCAAAGAGATTATATTCTATTGTGACTTGTAGAGCAGGTGGATAATTTAGGTATTCAAATGCTAATTTTGGAATAGTGGAGGACTAGTAATTTAAAAACTTTTGTGAATTCAATCCCAAAATGTGTTTATGACTCCTCGAGACAGTGGGGTTCAAAAGGAGAAGATTCAGCCTCTTAATGAAGATACTTCAGTGCATCAAGAGGACAGCTATAAAAAGATTGATTCTTTCATTCTTGAATTTGGTTTATCACATTTTTACAGTTTCTAAAGAAGAGGGCAATGACTTTACATCTTCTGTACTCAAGTTAAATGTGGAGTTATTATTATCAAAGAGTCGGTTGAATTGGCTGAGGTGTACCAATTTGTTACTGGGATCAACTGATCTTTTTTTTTTTTTTTTTTAAATTTATTTATAAGCTGAACGGTGGTTGAATCTCATTCGGCCGTCGTTTTTAGCTCTAAATGCTATCTTCATCTTTTTTGCCCATTAGCTTTTAGACTATTTTGTGTTAAAATCTTTTGGTTTTGTTGATAAAGAAACAGTAAATCTTGCGATTTTAGCGGATCAAAGCAAGGTTTTCTCTGAAATATTTCGATGTATTTTTTATTTTAAATCCATTTTTTTGGCAAGAAATTGGTAGATCAGCATAAGTAGATGCTAGATATATGGATTTCTTGCAAATAAACCATAATTTATAGATCAAGTGCTTACTTTCATGAAAATCCCATTTAAAAAAAAATTAGAAAAATGAATACTATGTGAAAATATACAACAAGTGACCTTAGATCTGTGGATTTGGAATTAAACCCAATTGATTTATGTTGCAACTTCATTTTTCATGCTTTTAAATGCTCTAAAATAATATATTAATTATTTAAATGTATATTGATGCAATAAGATAACTAATGATAGATTAGTTCCTTTGGAAACATACAATTTGATTTGTCACTAAATTTGGTCCATACCTACCTACTTTTTAAGAGTAAATTGTAATTTCTAAAAAAATTAAAACAACAATTATTATGAGAAATTTTAAAAAAAATCTAATATTGTTATTATACTTTCTATACTTGCATACTCATGCATATGACCTTAAATTGCAGATTTTTTCCTTTTTTTGCACAATTTGTTCATTTTATGGTTTTTTTTTTGTTGTGTGTGTGGATAAATAACAACTTTATTGAAAGAAAGAGAGCCTATCTCAATCAATCACTACCTTTGACTCCCCTTCAGCAATAACATTCAACTTGCCAAGATTCCTCAACTCCCGCAATCCCATGACCAAACCCATTACTTCAGCTCTAGTAAAGTCACCATGGCCAAGCGGGCCAGCAATAACACGAGAAACTATCCCATGACAGTCCCTAAGAACACAACCAAAACCACTCAGCTCGGGGTTTCCTTTTGAGGACCCATCAAAATTAAGCTCAGTGAAACCAAAGGGAGGAGGCTGCCAATGCGGCACATGAAGGTCAAGCACAGCTGCATTACAGGAAATTGAAGACACCCAATCTCTAACAAACCCTGATAAAGATAGCCCCTCAAACTCCTTTGTGACAAATAGTCAAGATCCAATCTCCCCTAATGATGGAGTCAATGACCTCGCTGCAACTTTTGAACCTTCCCTCAAAGATTATTGCATTCCTCTCCTTCCAAATTCCCCACATAACTGCATGAGATAGGCAAGACCAAAAAGACCTACCCCGAACACCCAATCCCCTAGTATTCCTTTTGGATAGAAGGTCCCTCATCTCATGCGGCATCAACCAAGAACAATTGAGATTATAGAGGAAATAATCCCAACTTGCTCTTGCAAAAGAGCAATGAATGAATAAATGATTCCCAAAAGGTCCCCGATTCCATTTTATGTTTTTTTTTTTTAATTAGTTATTAATGTTTTAATTATCGTTTATTTTGCATAGATGGTTTTAGGATCTTCATGCACAGTTGTGATCAAGACGGTTTAGTTCTGTATTAGTTGGAAGTAGTGCACCTTACCTTATGAGGATAAAAAAAAGGAAATGTAATTTTTGTGGGAGACAGTTGTGGGGTGTGAATAGGTTGAAGCAACACTTTGCACACAAGGTGGGGGATGTGAAAGTTTTCCCCAAGGAACAAAAGAGACTATGTAGAAGAAGGTACCTACAGAATGGTGCTAAGGTGAAGCAACTTGAGGTTAGGGGGAAGGCCATGGTACATGAGAAGCCAAGGCTGAGTGTTGGGGACATCAAGGAAGAAAAGGCATACACACAGGTTAGTGGTGGTGATCAGGATGTGGAAGTGCTAGAGAGGGAGAAGCTTATTATGACACTGAGAAAGAACTAGAGATCTACTGCCATGGATGAAGAGAGGCGCAGCTTTTTAGTTTCTGGATCCCCATTGGCATAGGCGGAAGTGGTCCACGGTATCAGCCTTGGGGTAGTTGATGCCTGAGTTTAGTGTGAGCTGGCAGTGTTAGACACAGGAGTGGGCCACATCTAGATGGATGGAGATGGACCCATCTGTGGTGAGAAAAGTTCTTAGCTGAAGAGACTACAATATATGTGTAGAAAGAAATCAGTTGATGTGGGGAGCACTATATGCAAATTGATGTTGCATGCCATTATTTCATGTAATGCAACTAAGAGTCCTTACTATCAGGCAATGATTGACACGATTACAGAGGCTAGACTTGGAATTAGAGGTCCCATCCCTTACCAGTTGAGCACTATCTTCCTAAACAAGGAAGTATACATTCAACATCGATTGATGGTGTTGCTGGTGAGGGTGGAGTTGGATCTTCTACACCCTGCAGTTTCAAGGAATATGTCATATTTTTGCTAATACACTAACCATGGCAGCTAGCCGCGATAGTCTAGGAGGGGGATTCAAACTGAGCCCCAGACTGAGGGACCCAATGACATCCAGGTTATGACAGACAACTTAGATACAGGGAGGCATTCGATGGAGTTGTTTCATGGAGTATGTATTATAGATTTACATCCTAGAATTTTGAGGAGTGGTTGCATTCGATGAGCATGGGTGATTCTTTCTATGATAGCTATGGTCAGTGATATGGATACGGTGGAGGCATCTAAGGGCAGGCACAGTCAAATTCTTCTACAAATGAGATTTTAACAGCCTGTAAGGTATCTTGGATATGGAGAATCTAGTCAGTCTTATTTGTCTTATCAGTAGCTTGGAGATGCTGGATATTTTTAGTATGGATGTAATGAGCATGTCACCATATTTATGCATGTACTGATGTAATGAACATGGGTAACTTTATGTTTTTCCTTATGATTTTATTTTATGAATTATCTTTCTTTAAGATTTTTTCCCGGATTTTTTAAGCTCTGATTGGTAGGGATAAACCGATCTACAGTGTTCCTGATCTAAATCGGGATCAGCCATTGATCCCAATTTTAATCATTTTTTAGGAAAGTCAAAAATGTACCTTCGTCACTTTTTATGCCTTTTTTTTAGGGATTAAAACATATCCATTTGACTTGACTTTGGTTTCATTTGAAAGGTTAAAAGTCCTATTTCCATCACTTTTCTTTACACCATGTTTTCAAGGGTCAAAACTTATCCATCTGACTTATTTTAGTGTCTTTCATTTGAAAGGTTATTCAGTTAGTACACACACGCACACACCCCTTTTTAACTTTTTAACGACTTCAAGAATTTGCGAATCTAATGTTTTTTTGAAAAGTAATGGGCAAAATACTGTGAGTGTATCACTTTGTGATGAGAATTACTATTTTAGAGCTTCATTTTAATGTAGAATTTTGAGATTAGGCTATAAATATGGAGAAAATAGAGTGGTGTAAGAAAAGGAACTTTTTAGTGAATATAGTTTCTGCTCTGGCATATTGATTGATTTAGATTCTAAATCTTTTGCCTTCAATGCCTTCAGGTGCTGGTTCTAGAGTTCCATTGGTGTTGATAACATTGGATTACTCTTATTCTTCCATTGGGTTTATCCTCTTCACCTTCATCTTTTATTTTATGTAGTAATTGCTGAATTTCTGTTATCATCAACCTTAAATCTAATTTTCATATCATCTAATTTCAGAATTTAGCTTCAATCACTAATAGCCAATTTTCCTGATATCTCAACCCACCTTGTTGAAAGCTGGGTTAAATTCCTTGAAATTTGTGTAACTCCAAAGGGAGAAATTTCTTGTTGGGTTAAATCTCTATAGCCAGTTTCTATAGAAATTTTCTAATTCTATGGTGTTGTGTTCATAATCCCATCAATGAAGATTTCTGGTTCTACTCACCAATTAGCCATTGCTTTAAATACTCATCTACTTGGATCATCTTGCAGTGACGAATGAAACCTTCAATTTGATGCCACTTGGTCCCTATTCTATTTTTCTCTCCAAAGCACTCTATCTAAAGTTTTTGGAGGCAACTCTCTAACTATAGGGTTGGTTATCTCATCTTATTTTCTTTAGCTCACAACAAAAAATGTCTAATTATTGTTGTTGCTTCAAATATTCAGGTTTGTGTCTATTGTGCGATGATAATCACTAACCCATAGGAAATCTTGATAATGGTAAAAAAAGTAGGTTTAATTTTAGTTTTTCATGGAAAGTTGTAGTTAAAATTTGATCATATTAAATTATTAGACATGTTGTGGGACCAAGGCTATAATGCCAAACTGATATAGAACTAAGACTTTGATTTGGTGCTTTAATAGAGAAATCTGTGGTAAATAGAAAATAACAGGAATAGTGAGGATGTTGTTTGTAGCTCTCAGATGGTTCCCGCAAAAAAAGGGGTGGATATCGTGTTGGAAAGATTGGGACTTTCGGTTCATGACAAAAATGGTCAGGTAGTGAAGTTGTCGGATTATATTGAAGAAGAGGAAGGGGAATGTACAAGGAAGGAAAAAAAAAATAGGAGCAGAGAATGTCGTGAACTTCGAATCTAAAATAGGGCATGAAGGAGAAGGAAAACTTGACAGCAACATTAGGGAGAAGAGAGTTTCTCGGGGTAATAATCATGTTAATTTATGAAGATCATATCATGGAATGTTTGTGGGCTCGGAGGTGTGAGGGAGAGAAGGGCTGTCCGGGAATGTGTTTCCAAATTTAATCCGACAATTCTGATCTTACAAGAAACAAAAAAAGAATGCATGTGCTCTAGGTTGGTAAAGAGTGCTGTGGACAATAAATTAGTTGGTTGGTGTGCTCTCCTAGCGTGTGGCACATCGGGTGGGATTCTTATTGCATGGGATCCAACGGAAGTCACCAAGTTGGATGAAATTGTGGGCAATTTCTCAGTTTCAATCAAGTTTGCAGAAGTTTCCTCGGGCTTCAAATGGCTAATTTCTGGTGTCTATGGTCCATGTAGACCCCAACAAAGGTCTGATTTTTGGGATGAGCTCTTAGAACTCAATGGAGAGGCCCTTGGGTGGTTGGGGGGGGGATTTCAACGTCATTAGATTTACGCATGAGAAGAACTGCCCATCTACCATTACCCATAGCATGAGAGATTTTAATAACCTTATCAACCAATGTGATCTTCGTGACTCCCCACTCTTGAATGCGAAATTCACATGGA
>JAOXJP010195122.1:0-12177 GCA_025762735.1 Platanus orientalis
TTGTAGATGATGTTGCTCATATAATTAGAGCAGGATGGTTGAAGTGGAGAGGTGCTTCTGGAGTGTTGTGTGATAAATGGATACCACTAAAATTGAAGGGAAAATTTATATGACAGCTATAAGACTAGCCATGCTTTATGGAGCAGAATGTTGGGCAGCTAACACAGAACACATGCATAAAATGAGTGTGGCTGAAATGAGGATATTGAGATGGATGAGTGGCAAGACTAGAAGGATAGAATTAGGAATGAATCCATTCGTGGGAGCTTAGGTGTAGCACCAATAGGTGATAAAATGAGGGAAAGTCAATTGGGATGGTTTGGTCATATGCAATGAAGACTAATGACTGCGCTAGTGAGGAGTGAAACGATGCAAGTTGAAGGTGCTAGAAGGACTAGAGGAAGGCTAAAATTGACCTGGGCTGAAGTAGTAAGGAGAGACATGGCAGCTTGTAATTTAACGGCTGATATGGCCCTAAATAAGGTGGAATGGCAGAACAGGTTTGACATAGCCGACCCCAAATAATTGGGATAAGGCTGTTTGTTGTTGTTGTTTTGTTGTACTCTTTTCTCATCCAATTATTATTTTTACCTTGTCAGAAAAAATATAAGTGAGAACTTATATGGATGCATAGGCATTACTGGCCTCTTGGCGCAATCTTTGACAATGCATCTGTCTTCAAACCAACAGACCTGTTAGTGTCCATGTAGCTTAAACATACAACTGTAAGATTCAATAGCTTAATTCCTTGTGATGCTTAAAAGTTGTTTCTTATTTATTTATTTTTTTAGGCAAAAAAAAAGAAGAGTTATTTCAACTACCATTAGTTTTGTTGTTCTAGTCTGTTCCATCTTTCTTTTATTGATAGTTTTAGTACATGAAATGATGCTAAGTATCAAGGTGTCTGCAACTGTTTTGCATGTCAACCTCTAAAATTCATACAAAATGAAGAGTACATTGTAAACATAATAGAAAATAAGATAATACAAGAGAAATTTGAAAAAATGAAAAATAAGAGGATCTTTTTTTTTTTTTATAAAGTTAATGAAGTATGAGCTTCATTGAACTACAGAGAAAAAAGTATTGTAAGTGGGAAAGATATGGTAATTAAGGACCAAAAAACATGTAAAAAGGGAAAAGAACTGAATGAGAAAGGGACAAGATGTGGTAGAAAGATAGAATTGTTTATAAATATTTAACAAAAGATAGGAAGCTTGTCAAGTTAGGAACTGAAGCAACAAAAATAATAAAGAGGAACACATTGACTTTATTGGGAGAGGCAGAGGGAGAACATGATGGGAGCAAAGGGGAAATAAGAATTCGGTTGTTGCCCTGCCAACTCCTTTCCAAATTCCAAGTAATGTTATGCTTCTCTTTCCCCTAAAGGGGGAGGGGGAGGGGTGAGAGGGAGACTGGAGAGTGTAATAGCTGTCCTCTTTAATAAAAAAAATATAGTTATAAAGTTACATCAATACCCATGACTTCATATAAGTGTCAGACAGCTGTAAATAACAAAATCAAGTGTTAGAACCTAAGAGAATAGTCAGTACTGCCTTCTTGAATTTTTTTGCTGGAGTGTCAAGTGCTAAAATGTTTGTTGAATCACTGTCACGTAATCGGCACATGTAGAGTAATCTTTTGCCATGGTTAGGACTGCAAGTCAGGCCAGGATTGGCCGGGCCGAGGTCAGCCCGAGCCCAGCTGGAACTACAGCGTCTTGGCCTGAACTCAGCCTGAGGTAGTAAGCCCGAACTTGGCCCATTGTAGGAAAATGGGCTTCGAACTGAGTTTGGTCTGGCCCGAACTCAACATCCCATGGTGTAATTTGGCTTGAATTTAGGCTAGGGCTAGCCCAAACTTAACTAAGCAGCAGACAATGAGTGATGCTGCAAATTGGACTGGGCTGGCCAGAAGCCCGATTTGTTCTGCCCAAAGTTCAAGTGGGCTGGGTCAGCTTAACTTTGGGTTGGGCTGAGTCCGGGCATAACTTTCAAGCCTGAAGTAATATTCCAGCTGAGTTTGGCAAGCCTCATCTCAGCCCAATGCCCGGTCTGGCCCGAAACAAATTAACTTATATTACATAGAGCCCGACCTGTTTTTCAAGTTCTTAATACTAAAACTATTACACCATTGTATTAACTTTAATCCAATGGCCTAGAATCAACCTAATCTGAAAATTAAATCTCTGACATCTCTTCCTCAAGCTCTCACATTTTCCCACTTTCCTCAACTTCTAGCCATAGCCCCTTATCTCTTGTCCTCAAGCTCTCACCCTAAGATCTCACTCTCACTTCGTCTTTCTTGCCTTCTCAAGTAAATAAGGGTTTGGGAATTAGAGTCCGTGGACCACAAAGTAATTTCTCATGAAGTAAAGGAACCAACATCCCTGAACCCAAGTCATAATGAGGAGATTGAGCATATAATCAAGGTAAATAAGGTCTTGGGTGTCTTCCTTCCGAGGTGATCGACAGACGTTCAAGATCCTGAAGCGGCTGGAAGAGCGTGAGCTAGATCAAAGGAGGAAGATATATGCGCTGTTCTAGTGGGAAAATTTGCTCCCGAAATAGAGATATTGAAGAAGTTGAACCTGCTAACAGCACGAGGGACTGGTATGTAGAGGATTTTCTACCAGGGGCTGCAGCAGGGGTAGGCATAGACAGGGTGAAGGCCCTTCTGCTTGATAACCTTCTCATTTGTTTTCAATTGGGATTGGGGATGACATTGGGTGCTTTTAGAGGGGGTCTTGCTTGTTGTAGGGGGATGCTGTATGCTGGATTTTTTTGTAGGGTGATCATTTGTGGTGGGAGGTATGGAATTTTAGTACTTGGGATTATTTTGTACCTTGTCTTCTACTGGTTTTAGGGGGAACTGTTCTCCATCAACAGGGATGTTGGAAAAGGAAAAAGGAAAAAAGAAAAAAATAAAAAACTAAACATGAAACAAAACTGTAAAATTATACAAAACAGAGAGCAAGAGGGCTGTTAGGTTTGGGCCAGCCGAACTCGGCCGAAGCCCAGGTTTATAAAATGGGCTGAGTTTGGGATTTTACTGTCTCGGGCTGAGTTCAGGCTGACCTTTTACACCTTGGGCTGAGTTTGGGATACCTAGGCCCGACCCATCCCTGCCAGATTTGCAGCCCTAACAATGAGGCTGTTGTCCTGTGTTTTCCCTATCTGCTGGTTAGTTGGTTTGTTTTTGGGTTGGTTGGGTGGAAGATCAGTTGCATTATTGAAGTGATAATTCAGAGATTTGAATGAAGAGAAGACTATCAAAGAGAGTTGGTAGTGTTGTAGCTGCTAAGGATTATCAGAATATGAAGCTGTGGTTCTGAATTGTCTCTGTAGAGAAGAAGGGTGTGGAGTATGGAGATGGGTGGTTCGGGGCAAGAAGAGGAAAGAAAGGATAAAGGATAGTTTAAGTATGTTGAGTGAAACAGGAAGGCTGTGGGCTAGGGAGGCAGGGATGTTGGTAGGAGATGATGTTAGAAATCTTGTTGTGTCGAGGATGAAGTAAAGTAAAAGTGAGAAGTGTAAATAGAAAGGTTTTTCTGTTACTGGTTAAGAAAGATACAATCATGCAAGTCTTTTCTGTGAATTAATGAAAGAAAGTATTTATGAGCTTAGAAATGTAGACATTGCAGTTCCAAATAGGATATCGTGTGTGTGTGTGTGACTAAACATTATTGCAGTAGGTTTATGGAGTTCAAATAATTATTGCAACTGTATCTTTCTGCAAATAATGCCAAGGGAGAGGTGAGTGGATCTGCTGCTAAAAGCTTCAGGAACCAAATAAAATACTGCTAAAGCAGCATGATTGGTTCAGGCATTGCATCAGGGAGTGCTAGTAGGGGTAAAGTCTGTACTGTAGGGGGCCTATCACACAGAGAGAGAGAGAGAGAGAGAGAGAGAGAGAGAGAGAGAGAGAGGGTGAGGACGAGGATGAGAGGGCAAGGGAGGCAGGAAGGCTTCATCTGTTCAGCCACCAGTTTGGGGCCGTGGGCGAGAGGGGAGAAGGTGAGAGAGAGGCAAAGTAATTGCTTTGTTTAATCGCTTATGTTTAGGGTTTCAGTTAAGTTGGTTTTAGACCATTAGGTTAGGATCTACTCTACAGTATATAGGTATTACTTAAATATCCTTAAAGTTGGACCAGGCTTCGGGCTATTTTGACACCTGACCCAACTCTGCCCGATTAGCACTTTGGGCCTAATGTCGGGGCTCGAACTCAAGCTTTCCCAGGCTGCCCAATTTTCTGCTTGAACAAATCTGGCATTGGGCCAGCCCGTTCCAATTTGCAGCCCTAGCCATGGCGAAGATTGTTAGCACGACTATAACTGCTAGGGAGTGTTTCATATATTATTAGTTTTGTCTCTCTCATTTACTGCTCTCTTTATTATTTATATTTTCTTCTCTACTTTTTTCACATTTTGATTTTTCTGTTTTAGATTGAAGCTATATCAGGAACACTGGTTATGCGTTGGGTGAATTCACAACTTGGGAGAATCCTAGGATGGGTTGAACGTGCTATTCAACAGGAGGTAATTTCTTAAGGGCGTTTGCAAGTATATATTAAAATATGTAGTTTACTGCTTCCCTTTGTAATATATCAATTTTGTTTGAAACTCACAAATGAAAATTGTTAGAGATATATTTAGTTCTTTGATCAGTAGAACTAAAGATTGTATGATGTGTAGTTTACTTCTTTGATCAGTAGTTACTAGAGATATATTTATAGTTTACTCAGGTTGTTTGTGTGACAATATGTGGTTATGGATTACCTTTGATTTTTTAAACATCTTAATGGTATTACTTCCATTTGGTGGTTTTGCAAAGACAATCGTCTTTTAGGTAGTGTTATTTGCAAACTTTGATAAATTACAGTCAAAATTGAAAATTTATACTTTTACTATCCAAAATATTGAAATTTGTGAAATGTTGAATGTTTGGGATTTCAAAATTGAGGAATCTGTAGAGTTCTGTTGGGATCATGGGGGATGGGAGAGTTGATTTTCAAGAGCGGAATAATAAAGTAGGAAGAAGAAAAGAAAGTAGAAGAAATATGAAACAAGTGAATAATGCTTGATAGGAAGATTCAGCTCTATCGACTGCGTTATTCTATTTCTTCCTCTTTTCCTTCTTTTTTGTTAAGGGATGTACACACACACACAGATGTGTGCACATGCACATACTAAGGGAATATATATAATACATAAAAAAAATGAGGAATGACAATTGTGTTCTATATAAGAAGACATGATTCTCAATCAAGGTTTAAAGTATCGGTATCGCATGCCGTATCGCACCTTGGGGATACCGATGTGTATCGTGTATCATGGAGTATCGCGGGGAAACACTTAAAAAAACATGGAAACGGGAGAAATGCTAATCAAACGAAGGGCTTTTTTTATTTATAAAACTTCAGGATTTGATTAAATAAGCAAGAATACACACTTAGGGATCATTACATATAGAAACAACCATCTATGATGGTTGGGAGAACTGTCACCCTTGTAACATACGTTTGTCGCTTATGGAATCTATGGGAACACTATATAAACCTTGGAATTTTTGAATGAAACTTTAGGAAATGTTATAATAAACATCATTAATCACTTATAAACCATTGCATTTCATTTTACACTTGAGTATCAATAGTTGTAAACTAGTACCCTTGTGACATTGACACACGCTATTGCGTATGTTTGGAACTTTAAATGTTAGATGTTGATAAATAACACTACACATTGCACAATAAAGCTACAAATCCACATAATCAATGACACAAATGTATAACTCAAACAATAATTTCGTTCATTGATAATGCAAAGTATTACAAAAGTATAACTACAAGAGTGAAATTGGAGAAATATAATACAATAAGAGAGAAATAGTAGCAACCCCAAGACTCCCAACTCACTCAAAAAAATAAAAAATAAAAATAGAAGATCATGACAAAATATAGAGATATATACACAGTATGTTTCAAAATGTTCTACTATGTTTGCTATAATTTTTTGAATTTTTTGTAAATTTTAATTAAGTTTTATTATAAATATAAGGAAAATTAAAAAAATATAGAAAAACATAGCAAAAGTAAGAAAAACGTAAATAGTATGTTTCAATGTGTTCTAGTATGTTTCCTGTATTTTTATTTTTGCATTTTTAATGTTTTTTATTTATGTAATAAATATTTAAATACAAAAAATAATTTTATTTAAAAAATATACCAAATTGACATATTATGTAGATCATGGGATGTAGTATGGCATATAAGAAAACAAACCAAACAATGCCCATTTGTTTTTTTTTAAAATTTCCTTTATTATTATTATTATTTATTTTTTTCAAATATATAAATAAACAAATATTTTTATTTTCCAAAAATAAAATTTAACGACGTGAATGTGTAGATCTATAACACATGCATGACATATAAAAAATTTAAAAGGATTGGAGCCAAAGTAGGGCACTTATCGAAGTTGACAAAATTTGGGGTTTTGGCTTTGATCCTTTGATCCAACCTAAATACAAGTTTTAGGTTCAAATGGATTCAAGTGGCGTCCTAGATTTACCTAAAGGAAGCTAAATGTACAATTGTTTTGCCAAAAATGGGATATGGGAGGTTTTTTGAAATAGACGATACAATAGGGCAAGATGTGATACATGCAATATGGGCCGCGATAGGCCACTATTTTAAGGGTTTTCTTTGGAAAAATTCATCCGTATTGTGAGACACATGCGGTACGGGCTGTGATACATGTGATACGGGCCATGATATGCCACAGTTTTAAAACTGAGAGGTGGGTGGGTATCATACCCCCACCCTGCGATATTGATACATATTGTATGATACACCCCATATCGTGCGATACTTTATTTAGGACTTTGTACATAAACATGTAGTACACGGGGACGTTGGATAAATCCCTTTTGATTAGAGTGATGCGCTCTCCAAGGGATATGTAAGATCTGGTTCCAGTATGCAAGCTTCTTAGATATCTTTTCCACCACCTGATCCCAAAAAACCACCGCTCTCGAGTTCTCCCCAAGCGGTATACCCAAATACGTTTTTTGGCCATTTTTCTACAGTGCACCCCAAAACTTCCGTATATCTGTTTAGGCAACTCTCCTCCATTTCAGTCCTCACCAAACAAGTCTTGAACAAATTCACCTTCATGCCCGAAACCACTTGGAAGATCTTTATACATAACTCCATTCTTTTGACATTATCCAACTCCGCCTTAAGAAACAAGATTGTATCATCAACAAACTGAAGATGAGACACCTTGATTCTTTTGTCTCCAATCACAAATCCCTCCACCAACCTTGCTTCTTCCGCCTTTCTAATTATGGCACTTAGCCCGTCTGCCATTAGAGAGAAAAGGAAAACATAAAGAGGGTCCCCTTGGCAAAGACCCCTCGTGGTTTTGAAAAACCTTTTAGAGGTTCCATTAACCAAAATCGAAAAGTAAGGTTCAATAATACATCCTTTCATCCAGGATATCCATCTATCTCCAAAACCTTTCTTTCTAAGGATCTAAAAGAGCGAGTCCCAATCGACTCTGTCATAGGCCTTTTAATTTTGCAGACCACTCCTTTCCTCCTAGCCTTTTTCATCGAGTCTACACATTCATTTGCAATGAGAATACTATCTAGGATCTACCTCTCTTGGATGAACGTACTTTGAGTAGCAAAAATCACCCCTCCCATTACATCCTTCAAGCGACACGCCGATACTTTGGATATTATTTTGTAAAGACTACTCACTAAACTTATAGGCCGATAATCTCCTATGTCCCTGACCTTCTCAAGCTTGGGGATCAATACAAGGGAAGTGGATCTCATAGCAATGCTAATTTCTCCCTTTCAAAAAAAATTCAAAGAACATTTAATCATTTTTTATTATATCCCAACATTCTTGATACAAATGTAAAGAGAATCCATCTGACCCCTGTGCCTTAGAACCATCCATAGAAAAAATAACATTTTTGACTTCCTCCTCTCCAAACAGCTTTTCAAGCCCAAGCACTTGGTCCTTAAGAAGACCTCAATTAAGTTTTCAATGACAGGTCTGTCTCCCGCCTTCCTTGTATAATCTTTCATAAAAAGAAGTAGCCTCTGTCTTAATCTCCTCAAACTCCATGATCTCCTCTCCGCCCACCATGAGACTGGAAATTATATTTTTACTTTTTCTCCCATTAATCATCTTATGGAAGGAGTTTGTGTTCTTCCCGTCCCTTTCGCAAAGCCATTTACTTTTAGCTTTTTGATGCCAAAAAATTTCCTCAGCTTGTGTTTTGCTCAAGAGAATTCAAAACCTCCATTCTTTTTACCCCAAGATCATCATAACTTTCCTCCCCCTCCTACACCATCTAATCAATCATAACCAACTCCACGCACAACTTCTTTTTATTAGCCTTGAGATTGCCAAAGCTTGTTTTATTCCACTCCCGAAGTTTTCATTTAACATACATAAGCTTTTGCATAAAACGATATCCTCGCCACCCTCCCACATGACTTTAATTCCACCATATATGGACCATATCCTTAAAGGAGGGATGAGAGGTTTACATGTTCTTGAATCTAAAAGGTTTCGGGCCAAAACTTCAGGCACTAGCTTGCAACACCATCGACCAATGATCAGAAGTTAATTTTGTTCTCACCTCCTAGAAGTAATGTGGGTATAACTCGTCCTAGTCCCATGACACCAAGAATCTGTCCAGCTTACTCAAAATTGGGTTATCTTATCCATCCGTTCCTATATATATAGCTTGCACAAAGGACAATCATGAAGGCCCCCTTCAGAGATGAAATTTTCAAAGTCTCATCCTCCAAGTTATCCTTCCGCACGACCTCTTTTCATTAACAAACCGAATCACATTAAAATAACCTCCCACTACCCACGGGCCCACCCATCTATCTTTCACTCCCTTATGCTCCTCCCAAAACTCTTCTCTGTTAGGAGTTGTTGCCGGACCATACACCCTTGTAAACATCCACTCGTGTCCAAGAGCAAGATCCTTTAGAACAATTGAGATCGAAAAATTTTCAATAATTTCCTTAGAGTGACCAACGGTCACTAGATTTCAAGCACACAACACCTGCTGTACCCAATGCTGACATTGCACACCATTCGGCCAACATAGGCCCAAGGATCCACTTAACTAGCAAGGTTTAAAATGTCGGTGTCGGTGGAAATATCGATCAGGCCAAAATAAGACATATCGGAAATGTCAGAAATATCGAAAAGAAATATTGTAAAAATCGTGGAAACTTAAGAAGCATATTCTAATCTAAGTACATATGCACAAGGAAACAAATAGATTCATTAGGAATGATAGCTTATTTTAGTACACTTGTATTTTAGTATTCTTTAAAAATACACATGCATATATAATGGTTGACAAAAATATTATAATCTAACCTTATAAGCATAAGGGAACAAGTAGATTCTGTTCATTTTCTTTTTTCTTATTATCAACTTCTTCCACTCCCTTCTTTTACTTTCTTTGAAATTTATCGTTTTTTCATATAAGTTTTTATTATAACAATACAATGTCAACATTTGACAATAATACACTGTGAAAGGGGAATATTCGCTTAATACACCTACATCATACATCATGTTGACCAAAAAATGAATTTTAATAATGTACTTAATGTTTCGTGCCGGTATAGGAATATGTCGTGTCGGTCCTAGTAGACATGGACATATGTCGGAAGATATTTAAGATATTTCGAGATATTTGATACCATTACCAGCCTACTAGATATCTCTTCTTTTTTTTGTTTCTTGAATCACCAGAACATTCGGATTGCAACTCTTGATAGCTTCCTTAACCAATCTTCTCTTATTCACCCCATCTAACCCATGCACATTCCAAGACAACACTAACATTAAATAACTTTAGTAGAGCCCAATGCTTTAGTCATTTTCGAGGTTTTTCATACATTCCCCACCTGTTTGTCGTTCATGTTCCATTCTAACTTCCTCTGCTCCCTTTTGTCACGATTCATGTTACAATCCTTCCCCCTACCATCTGACATATGGAGATATTTGGAATTTTTTACCTCTTTGCTGTCCCATCGCTGACTGTAAAACCCATCTGCCCAATAAATTTGTCCACCTCTTCATCACTACTAGCCTCTTCCAAATTATCATCCTCCACCCTTACATCTCTCTTAGCTCCCTCCATCTCCTCCTCCCTGTAAAGCTAGCATTCCTTCATCCTCGAAGAAATAGGTTGATGTTCATGGGAAGAACCTATAAGAGAAGTTCAAGGAGAGGCAGACACAGGAAACTGACAAGCAGGACTTTTAGGGTTAAGAATACTTGGATGAATAGAGGGGGCACTGGAATCCTCAATAAAATCGGAATTCAACATGTTCTCCGAGGGGTAGCCTTGCTCAATAATCTGATCTCCAGCATGCTCAATCTCAGTAGAAGAAGAAGAGTTGACCAATCTCCCATAGCCTTCATGAAACACATCAATCATCTCTTCCTAAACTCCTTTCCCCTCAACCTCGTCTTGAGAAAGGTATTCCCCATCTGTTTTCGAGATGGCCCATTGGGAAACAATGCCTCGATCATCATCGTGACTGTCCATCTGAGCATGATTCAGAGTAGTAAACATCACATCATCACCACCACGGTCATTTCATCATCAACAAAACAAGCACGTCCCTCCTCAGACCACCTCCTGTTGCATCCAGAAGTAGAATGACCCTGCGAGCACGACGAACACCCTGTCCTCACGTTAGGACTCAGTCTCTTCTGTCATACAACACTCTCTCTCTCACCACCACTCGAATACCCTGTCCTCACGTTAGGACTCAAGTCTCTTTTGTCATCCAAACTCTCTCTCTCACCACCACTCGAACACCCTGTCTTCATGTTAGGACTTCAACGATCCGTTCTTGAATCGACCACCACCTGAACCCAAGAAGTAAACCCACCATTCAATTTTAAGGCTTTGCCTTCTCTTTTGTCCCAAGGAAAGAGAAAAGTGCTATCTAACTCCTCCTTACGACCCGAGAGATTCTCTTTAGTCATTCACGAATTCATTCACGAATTAATGAATTCATGTTGAATGTTCGGGTTCGGTTCTACCCCTGGTTCGATCGGCTGAACCGATCTACGAATCCACCTTTGAGTTGGACTGACAACAACAATTGGTATAGGTCTGTTAATCGAAGGCCCAACTTCAAATTTTGAAGTTTGAAAGCCTCGCCCATCTTCAGAACCAAACTTTCGTCCAAGGGTAAGATTGTCAGTTCCCCTATCGTTATCAACCTTCGACATTTCCTCCCTCCTTCCGGCTCCAAGAACGCTGAAATTGTGAAATCCTGCCGATAGCTCTACCTTGTCCACAAAAATACACTCCACCCCCTGGATATGGATTGCCAAGACCCTGGGGACCTTGCAATGGTCGCCACCAACAACTTTAAGGCGTAGGGCATTCACAGAGCAGGTCATAGGGTTCTGCTCATCAACCTCAACAAACCCTCCACATAAGTCCCCGATTTTCCTAAAGCATTCCATTGTCTAGTGGTTAGAAGGAACACCCCATACCTTTAACCATCTTTCCTCTTGCAACTTGGATACCGTAGCCGTGTTAGAAGCCGATGGCCATCGTCTCAAAAAAATGACCCCATCGTCCAGATCAATTGGCCCCTTCAGCAACAAGCCCTCAACATCCACATTCTTCTCGGGGAAGTAGAGTGCTCTATTTGACGGCCCATAGGAGAAAGGGAGAAATCGCAGCATCGAAGGCCGCTTTCCTGAGCAACCCTCGCTTCAACCAAATCCCAATCAACCGAAAACCCCCACACCTTGCACAACAACACTTCCTCCCGAATAATACCTGACTTGACAGCCCTCTTCAAATCCAGTCTTGCCTGTTGCACTGGAATCAGATCATCTGCCACCACCACTGCAGGATTGAAGTCGTAATCTTGTTCTTCCTCCACTCCGTAACCTTGATAAACCATCCCCAATTGTTTGAGCCCCTCGAAAGAAAGATCGTATCTCCCTTCAAGTGGAAGGTCTCCTGAAATCCGACGCCCTCTCTTGCATCTACAAGCCTCTATCTTCAAATGATCATTGATGTGATAAATCGCAAGTATACGAATCGCTCAAGTAATAAAGTGTAAGAGTTGAGTGTCGAACCCACGAGGATTG
>JAOXJP010195133.1:0-12177 GCA_025762735.1 Platanus orientalis
GCACCGACAAGTGATTTTCACTTTTGGGGGGGTGCATTTCACTTGTCAGCGCTGATGTGCCCTCCCCCTGACAGGGTGCAGAGAAGAGTAGATGATAAGAGGAGCAGATACAATCCACTCTCTGTGGTAATTAGTAGATGATGTTTGTACACTACAACATACCTAGATGCTAGAAATTGGTATGTATACTATATAGAGATATACTTAGTATTTTTATATTGAAAGATTTGTTCTTTTCTCATCTGGTTTTGTAGTAGGTTTTGTGTACTTATGAGCAATGGATCTCACCCATCCATGTCATTTTTCATTTGTGATTTAGTGTAGGTGCATCATTTGGAGTTCCTTGAGGTCGAAAGGAAGGCATGTTGTAAATGCTTTTCTTTCTTATTAGTTTTAGTTTTCTTTAGACTCGACTTTTGAGACTTTTAGTTTTATATTCATGTTATGATGATGGAGGTTTTAGCTCTTATCAATGATGGGAGATTAGTGACATGATAGTTACTATGTTTATACGTTATATCTTAATTTTGTCGTACATTGAGGTTATATGTTTAGCATGATATTATCTTTATTCCATTACATATATATTATGTTTAATATTATATGATTAAGGTAAAATGTGAAAATTTTAGAGTGATTGGAAAGTGGATTCGTATAGTAGTGACATTGATTCATGCTTAAATAAAGTTATGAAATTTGGGGTCGTTACAACCTCCACCCTGTGCGTCAAACCTCATTCTAAGGACAACCTTTCCAGGCTTTGAAGCTTCAAAGTTAAAAAATAAAAAATAAAAAATTTCTTCACTCCTTATCCGTTCCAACATCCAAGATTGAGAACAAAAATCAATTTTCATTCATTAATTTTGTTTTGGAGGCAACCAAGAGGTTTATAAGGACCTCCACATGGCCACCCTAATTAGGGCTTCATATTTTTGGTGTCAAAAGACACATGTACCCTTAAAGTGGAACTCCGCTCATAAAACCTAAAATTTTCACACTATGGACAGTTATACCCCTAGAACATGTCTTTGCTTCTCTACCTCACTCCCCATACAAAATCATGTCCCCCCATGTCCTACATGACATAATAAAGCCCATAAATCCAAATTACAACTGAAATAAAGAAAAAAAAAACTAAAATAGAGCTTGAAAATAAAAACTAAAAATAAATGAGCCCCACAAGAATATCTGTCTACAAGAATGTGTTTAGATGGCCCTGGGGCACTCCCACCCTACTCAAACTATATTAGTGGGATGGCTCTCCTCCTCCTCCAATGCTGACTTAGCCCTGAATCTCCTTGAGATCTGATGTCCCCATCATTTGGCCTTCATATTATCCTTTCCTTCCCAAGTAGCATCTTTGTTGGTATGGTTGCGTCATAGGACTTTCACATATGGAATGATCTTTATACGCAACACCTGCTCCTTGCAGTCAAAAATCATAATGGGTTGCTTAGATTTTCCTTGATATCCAACAAAATGTATTCCAAGACATGATAAGGGTCTCACATGTATCTCCTTAGCATGGATACGTGAAACAAGTTGTGGACATGGGATAATTCCGTTGGTACAGGCAAATCGCAAGCTACCTTTCCCACATTTTTTAGTACTTCGAATAGCCCAATGAATGTCGGTTCTAGCTTTTCTTTCTTTCTAAACCTAGTCACTCCCTTTCTAATGACCCATATTTCACTTAAAGAGTAAAAATAAAATTTTACTCCAATAAGGGTAAAATTTTCATTTCACATGTTTATATATGCCATAAAGTAGTATAGAAACCCATTGGACCAAGGTAAAAGTATAAGACGCAAGTTGGGCCTCGAACCTATCTAGTTTAAAAGTTATCATAATTTCTCATTTGGGGTACCTTCGTGGGCCCACTGACATAAATCCTGTGAGAATGGGAGGTCATGTCATACCTTTATGGAAATATCTAGGAGTCTACTTTTTAGAAAAATAAACAGTGTACAATTATGAGTTTCCTAAAAAAAGTTAGGACCATTTACCCATAAGGTGTTTATGTTGATAGGCCCACAGATTTGGGATAAATTCTTGGACCCACTGACACAAATATCGAGTGACTTAGAGCTCAAGCCATATATCCATGGAAATTTCTTGAATTCTAGTTTTCATCACAACAAACGGAGATAAATTCTGAGTTCTATAGAGAGAGTTATGATCAGTTTAGTGCGAGGGGGTCAAAGCTAAGATAACCTATTTGGATTGGTCCAAACTTACTTAGTTCAATCCAAGATCGATCTAGCAACTCTCAGGTCTCAAAAAAAGTACACAAATTGTGTTAGATTGATCTAGGATCGATCCAAATGACTTAGGTTGTAATTTTTTGAGGTAAAATTGATTTTTCTTTATTTTGGGGAGTGTGAGACCCCCTAACTTAACCCAAAACCCTAAAAATATGATAAACCCTAATGACCTCATTTACACCAAAAAGGAAAGAGAAAAAGAGAGAAAGCTAGGGTTTAGAAGAACCATAGGAAGAAGGGGAAGAGAAACCCCAAATTAGGTAAGGTAAGCATGAAAACTTCCCTTTATGCAAGATTTTCTTTAGTTTTAAAATTTTCTCTTAGTTTTACTTAAAATCTTATAGTAATTAGTGGTTTATACCTTGAGTATTGTAGAGAAAGAAGAAAACCTCAAGGAGAAAGAGGTTTTTACTTAAGGATTTCTTTGGGGTCAAGAAGTAGAAGAATTTGGGTAAGTAGTTATACAAAACTTACTCTATTTTTGTATGTGTAGACATCAGGGTCTTGGGGGGTTCAGATTCTCCTGCCTATCCGTGGTTTTTGGGTCCACTCTCCAGTGGATGATGTTAGTGCATGAAAGGTCGCTAACCCTTTTACAGGAGGGTTAGGCTTTTATGGGAGTCACCACCAACTCGGGGTTAACCGATGAAGTTGGACATCGGTTATCATCTTCAGGGGAAAATGAGAAGTCTAAACCCAAAGGTCTAGGGGTTTAAGTCCTAATACTGGTCTACTTTCTTGAGATAAAGAGTAAGTTGTTTATTTGTATTTAGGGAAGGTGTTAGGCACCCCAAATACTCGCCTTTTTAGGGCAGATTCTCTCATTCATACATATCTTGAATTATGCTAAAGTTCATGCTTGTTAAATATAAAGTTATTGGTCTAAACCAGCCCCATGGTGTGATCATTGCAGTTGCACCTAAGACATAGTCTCGAGCTGTCTACATAACTGATCTTATATGGTTCAATGTGTTCCTAGGGTTTTGTTGTGTGTGCCAATGTCGGTAGTCAAGTACGGTTGATTATGAGAGTGATTCATGGTAGATTCATTTTTAGATTATTTGTATACTTACAGAGTACTCTGTGCTGCTGCAAAATGTGCATAAGTTAGCGAAATGGAGGTCAGGACTATTTAATAACCCAATTGGACTATGGCCAAATCCTAGGGTCTTTGGGTTGAGAACCACTGCGACATGACCCTAAGGTAAGGTGAAGACCATAAAAGGTCAGGACAGATTGAAAGGTAGTGATTGGGTAGGTTGACTTGACCTGGTCGCATTGATGTAGCAACCATAATCCAGGCATTGTCTCCCAGGTAAAGTTCGGGTATCGAATACACCTGGGAATCACAAGCATATAGTCAACCTTACTATGATTGTAGGGAAGCTGAATTGACATTTACAATGAAGGGATTCCTAGATTATGTATTTGGAATGAAATTAAGTTGGGAATAAAGATAGGTTTCCTTTGACTTTCACAAGCTTAATGCTTGAATTTCACTTTTATGCCTAAATTTAATTCTAATGAAATTCAGACATCAATTGTTGGAAGCCAGCAACTGATCTCGGGTTTTGAACCCCTTGTGTGGGTCCTAGAAAGGTGAAGAGTTACAAATAAGGGTGGGCCCCTTCTGTGGTCCATGGCCTTTGCCCTAGGTCCAAAATGAAAGATCAAACATTTAAAAATAGAGTGATTTTTAACATAGGTCTAACGACTAAAATTCATCCTGACGCCTGAAATTCCTCTCAACGCCTAAATAAAAATTCAGGCATTGGAATGAAAACAAGGTCTACAGAGGTGCCTAAGCACATGGATGAATTCCATGTTGTTATTTGCTTGTGTATAGGCTTTAAAGAATGTCAGGGTTCACTGGAGTGGGTCCCAGATTCCAACGTCTGAATTTCTCCAATGCCTATATTTACTTCCAACTCCTGAATTTTAGCAAGTTAAAATTCAAGCATTAGGTTTAAGATAGTCCACACTCTGGAGGGCATATCTTTCTCCACAAAATTCTAAATTGAGTGTGGTTGATCAATTTGGAAAGCTGAGAGAGACGTATTTTCAATCATATATGATAAACCTATAATTGTCTAATGCTTGTTTTTCAAACTGACACTTGTTTGTGCTGTCAACGCCTGTTTTTTAACAAATTAAAAAATAGGCATTGAGTTTGGATAGTCTATACTCCGGAGGACATATCTCTCTCTATAAAATTCTAAATTGAGCATGGTTGATCAATTTGGAAAGCTGAGAGAGACATCTTTCCAATCACATATGATAAGCCTATAATTGTTTAACGCATATTTTTTAAACTGACGCATGTTTGTGCTGTCAACGCCTATTTTTTAACAGATTAAGAAATAGGCATTGGGTTTGGATAGTCTATACTCTAGAGGGCATATCTCTCTCCACAAAATTCTGATTTGAGTGTGGTTGGTCAATTCGAAAAGCTGAGAGAGATATTTCCAACCATATATGATAAGCTTATACTTGTTCAACGCCTAATTATGCATCTGACACCTGCTTGTGCTATCAACGTCTATTTTTTAACAGATTAAAATATAGGCATTGGCTTTGGATAGTATGTACTCTGGAAGGCATATCTCTCTCCACAAAATTTTGATTTGAGCGTGGTCAGTCAATTCAAAAAGCTGAGAGAGAGTTGTTTCTAACCATATATAATAAGCCTATACTTATCTAATGCCTATTTGTTAAACTGATTCCTGTTTATGCTGTCAATGTTTATTTTTTAACAGATTAAAAAACAAGCATTGGGTCTGGACAATTGTACTCCAGAGGGCATATCGGTCTCCAAAAAATTTTGATTTGAGCATGATCGGTCGATTCAAAAAGATGAGAGATATTTTCAACCATTTATGATAAGCCTATACTTGTCTAATGCCTGATTGTGTATCTGATGCTTGTTTGTGTTGTCAACGTCTGTTTTTTAATAGATTAAAAAATAGGGGTTAGGTTTGGATAGTCTGTATTCTAGAGGGCATATCTCTCTTCACAAAATTCTGATTTGAGTATGGTCAGTCAATTCGGAAAGCTGAGAGAGAGATCTTTTCAACCATATATGATAAGCCTATACTTTTCTAATGCCTAATTTTACATCTGACACCTACTTTTTCAATGCTTATTTTTTAATTCTCTTAAAAAATAGGGATTAGGCCTGAATAGAAAATCCAACAGCCTTATTTTAGCCATTTGGACCCCTTAGGGGTGTTTAAAAATTCTAAAATTTGGCATGCTAGTAGGAATTATATATATGAACATCGTATAAAAAATTAGACTTCATATCATGCATATAAAATTCAAACAAAAATCCCTAAATATTCACCAAAACTAGGTCTCAAAAGACCTAGTTTTTAAGATCTGTTTGGGGGGCCATCTCGAGGCTTTCCATAACTTCTAAATTCATAAAATTAAATATAGCATATCATGTATATGTCTAGTCTACGATAGTCAAATTTGGGCTCAAGAAACCTTCTACAAAAATCATAATAACATTAGCATAGAAACCGGCAAAAAATAAGAACAAGTAGAGGTTGTTGAGCCTCTACCATGTACCTGAGTTAGAGCAGTGCTCTAGCATGACTTGGAAAGCATAAAGATAGTCTAAATTGATATATGTTGAAGGGGGGAGTGAACTAAACATGGGTTTAGACTTACCTTGCCTTGGGGTTGAAAGATCTTCTAATTTTTCTCTTCTTCTTCCTCTTTTTCTCTTAGCAATTAGGGTTTTTTGTTGCCAACCCTAATGAGCACGAATTTGGGATTATTTATAACCCAAAAATCATGCAATGGAGGATTGGGATTGAGGATAAGGGTTGCTAGATGGAGGGCCAGGATGATGTATATCCTAAACTAGGTGGAGGGTTGGGATCAATCTAAGCTAAGGGGAATGGATAGGTGAAGTGGCAGCATGAAGGACTAGATTAGGTTTGTATTTTTTGATTTAATGATGAGATGAGAGGTGTGTTAATGAGGGTGGATGATGGGAGTGATGAAGGTGACATGGGGGATGCATTTCGGCATGCTCCCATTGGTTGCAAATCTAAAGGGGGGGCATCAGGATGCCAGGTGGGGGGCTCTGAGGGAGTTTAGAGGGATTTAAAATTCAAACTAACCATCTAAGGGTAGTGAGTGAGAGAGAGGATTGAAAGATTCTAATCTAAGGGTTGCTAAAAAGAGCTTAAGGATGAGAATGCATTAAATGTAAAATATCTCATCTTTTAGCTCATTTTGAATAATATCTGTTTTTTGATTTTTTTGAACCCTCTCAGTGCCGTCACTCCCTGTGAGCTCTCAAGCTCAAAAGTTGGCCTAGTTAGTGTCAATCTTAGAAGTCACAGATGCTCTGGTTGCACTGGTCCAGTCAGAACCAAATTATGAAAAGGGTAAGGGGTGAAATCAGGGTTTTTTTAACCTGAAAAGCTCTCAAATGTAATTTGAAATGGCAAGATGGTAAAATTGATCTGAAGGTGGCCCAAGGGTAGATGACCCCAGGTCTAGGTGATTCACAGCTTCTAACTATGCGAGATTATGGTACCTGAGCAGGAAATTAGGTCAAAAACCATTTTTTGAGTAATTTGACAAATTTGTACAGGGAATGCTATTAGTTTTTCTGTAAAATGTTGCTTCGGGCTATATCTGGGGGATTTGAAGTTTGAGGAATCTCAGAGCTACAAAAATTGACAGATTGATCATTGGGTTCTCAGGCAGCTGTTAAGGGTTTTTCGAAGCAAAGTCGCTTGAAAAAATTGGGTTTTTGTAGCTGCTTGAAGCTAGGTGATATTGACTAACCAAACATTTCCTAAACCAGGAGTTTGTGAAATGCTTTATCCAGGATAAGGGTGAGACTAAGAAAATGGATTTGACCTTACCGCATTCTAGGTTTGGGAGAACTTTTAAGGGCATTCCACATACCAAATACAGACAAAATACAATTTTTTTTAGGTTTGGGTAGAAATGACTGCTTGGGTCATAGATTTTCTACAAATTAGTGTGAATCTGATAGTTTCGAGGCTCTAAATTTACAGTGGTGTGGTCACTGACTATTTGAATTTTTAATTTTAGATGCACTCCTGGGAGTCGGTTGAGCACCTGATTTTTAGACTAATTTATTGCTCTTTTTAGAGTATTTGAAGAAATCTTGGAAGATAGATTTCTTGAAAGTTCTTGCTCCTTAGACAACTTTTTGAAGGCCTCGCGATTATGAAGAAATGGACACCAACTGATCTTGATTTGGAGGTCTAGAGAATATTCTGGCTCCATAAAAGCAAAAAGTGGAAAAACAACCTTTTGACCTTTTGGGGAAGATTTGAGATATCTCAGAGGTTCGAGACTTTTAAACTCTTTTCTCAAACCTGGAGATTTGAAGCTAAGGCCAGGGTCAAGGTATGGCGACTGACCTTTTTAGATTCGGAGATCGGATGAGTTTTTGAGAGCTTCTGTAAGAGTCATTTCTTAGTTTGGCGTACCATAGATTGAGAGATTGGTTGTTGCCGTTCTCGAGTAGTGTTTGGTTTGTGATGAGTTCCTTAGAGTAGGGAGACTCAGGAATGCATAGGATCTGAAATTACATCATTTGGACCACGGGAGAGGCTCTAGGGATCCTTTGAGGGTCCAAGGGTAGACTCTTTGAGTGAAAAGGGTAAAATGGTAATTTTTTGCCCACGGGTCGAAAAAGGTGAAAATGTGAATGTTTTTCCTATGATGCTTCATGATAAGAAGACTTATATAGGTGGAGAAATTCAGTGATCTGGATAACAAACAATGGGTTTTAGGCCTTTGAAGGCAAAATGGTAATTTTTCCATATGTGATGGTTTACAGGAGAAGGGCTTACAGGAGGTGGAAAATTTATTGATGATATGAATGGGGTTCTAAAATGTGGACCCTCAAAGTCCCATTAGTGCTTTTGAGTGAAATTAGGGTTTGTCCTGAAATTATGCATTTTGGGTTGTAATAGGGTGCTTTGACTGACTCATTTGTGATTGGAGTATCTGGAAAGACCCCTTTGGGAATGCTTAACCTCTTAGAGTCAAGGTTTGTACTTCCTAAATCATGGGTACTTAGAGTCTTGATGCCTAAATGTTGTTATGTCGTCTTTATGCAATTACATGACTCGAGTCAAAATTTGGGTGCTAACACATGGATTCCATAATTTTGTTTTTTTGAACTTAGTAAGACCTCTGTTGATTGCAAGTATGCACTTTTGAATGTTATAGTTGGGCATAATTAATTGTAAACATCGAACTGGAAGCAAAAAGAGCAACACAAATATTTACTCAATTTTTTATGTGAAAGTCACTCTTTTGTTTTAAAAAATATACAGAAATTGTATCAGTAATTGGCTCACCCTTTTCATTAGAGTTACTCAAAAGTACTTTCCACACATATTCATTTGATAAAGTTGGTCATAATTTGGAGGGTAGACTCTTACACAATTGAAAGTTTATTTAAGACACAGGTAACCCGTGTTATAATAAGTCATCTACATAGAAAATAATATCCAACAGGGTGATACAATTTATCTTTGAAAGTCATCCCTTCGATCAAAGGTACTCACTCTTAACAATTCATGTTACACATATTTATATTGTAAACTTACACATAATTATGAGTGAAGGCTTATACACAATGTGAAGGTAAGTTACTCCACCTCAACTGTGTGTTATATTGAGATATCTACTACTAAATGTGAATAATATCAAAGGGAGTTGCACAATTTCCCCCTTAAAATTAGAAATGTTCTTGTACAAAAAGATATAAAAGTTTTTTTTTTTTGAGTGTGCTCACCCTGTGCATGAAAGTATCTCAGGATGAACAAGCACCTGTTAAACATATTCGTATGAAAAACTTACACATTGTTTATGAGTTAAGGTTATAAATGTAATATGCTGTAAATTCCATGAACTGTAAAATACATGTGTTGTATAGACTAGGAGATGAGTTGAGTCATGTTAAAGTCTAGGATGTTCTTGGGTTTGAGCATTATGAAGATCATCATCAATTGCCAAGAAAGCTTTAAGAGGAAAATCTAGTAGTCAACAAATCACCCCGAAGGATTCACACTCTACTCCAAGCTATCTCAAGGTAAATCAGGTATTGTATTGTAGTCTAGGTGAATCAAGGGTTTAAGGAAAGGTACTAAAGGTCTTAGGACCTTCCCAAACCATGGAGTGGTGATCCGAAGTCTTCTATAGTAGTTTTAAGTTTTTAGAAGGTAAAACAGGGAATTAGGATCAATCCACTTCAATCCAAATTATTTGGATTAATCCAAACTTATTTGGATTGATCTAGGATCGAACCTTGCACTTGGATCAATCTAGGATCAATCCAAAGTAGCGAAAACACTGTATAACGGTCTAAACTTCAAAAATCCATTTAAAATAAATGGCCAATATCATTTGGTTGTTTGGGGATGTTCTGATCTAATGGACTAACATCATTCTTGCCTAATATAAAAGAAGATGAGCTCCCATGAGTAATATAATGGTTCTTGCTAAAATCTCATATACTTGAAAGATCCAATTGTTCATTGTGGTAGATCTTGAGAGATTTAGTTCTCCTAACTTTGGGAAAATCTCTCTATGCTTAGATAGGTAAATCTATACCCAAGACCATTCCATTGCCACCTCTCTAATCGTGTTAAGGCATATCTTTTGAAGGTACGCTACAAGGGTTGTCCAAAAGGAAACCCAAGAAGAGATAGTGTAGAATTATGCGTCACACCTTGCTCAAGGAGGAGCAACCCACCAGAGTTGGCTCTACTAGCTTGAAGAGCCACCAAGAAACATTGGGGAACAATAGTCACATCTTGCTCAAGGAAGAGTAACCCCAACTTGATTACAAGGAAACATCAACCTTCAAAGAGGTAAACACTTGCCTTTAACTTTATTTAAGTTGTTGAGACCTCTCCTGTTGGAGACACCAAAAATTTTGGCACTACCGTTGGAGACACTGATAGTGTAGACCCATAGCTCTTCTGCCAAAGACACTGAAAGAGTAAACCATAGACCTCTCCCATTGGAGACACTGGGAGAATTGGCACTACCATCGGAGACACCGGTAGTGTGTACCTATAGCTCTTCAGCTGGAGACACCAGAAGAGTAGACCATAAACCGCACCCGCCGGAGACAACGGGTGTAGCTTGCTTGCAAAGTAGAATAGGCTTTGTGTGAATTTTAGCCTTGATTGTAACTCTGTTAATCTAAATAAAATTATTTAGCTTGATGGTGACCATTTTTTAGAGTGCATGTAGGCCATTGTGCCGGACCACTATACATCTTGTGTATATTATGTTTGATTGTAGTTTGCCTTTGATTTGTCATTTTTATTGTCAAGCATTGCACATATTGATATAATTTACATGTAATACAATTGAACCTGTTTATATACATGTACACATTTCAATTGCAATATATCTAATTAAAACAAGCAATTGAATTTGGGGTAATTGAAAAGAATTTTATAAAGATCCTATTTACCCCTCTTTAGGATCAATATTAGAGTTCAATTGGTATCAGAGCAAGGTTGCTTGGAAACGGTCTAACCACCAGAGTAGAAAGATCAAAATTCCTAGAGGAAAAACTATTAACAAAATCCTAGAAACATCCTGAAAAACAATAAAATATCAAGAAAGGAAGGCTGATCAATTTCTACTCCTCCCTACTTTAATGGGATAGACTACATTTATTAGAAAGCTCATATGACTATCTTCCTAAAATCTTTGGACCATCAAGTGTGGGGCTTAGTAGTGGAAGGTTACACTAGACCTTCAACACACCTAAGTAAGTGGGTAGTCTAAAATAGAGGCTTATGAAGCAAACCACAAAGTATTAAGTGCTCTGCATCATGCCTTGAGCCCTATTGATCTATATAGAATAGGTGCGTTGGGAACCGCTAAAGAAGCATGTGAGTTTTTTGAGAAGACCTATGGGAGTGTCCCAAGCTCATGAAAAGATGAAACAATATCTAGTAAGGAAAACACTTCATAAGAACCCAATGTCCTTATGGTGTTTAACACTTCTAAGGATTTACACAATGAAAGTGAATCTGGAAATGATTATGAAGAAGGTGAGGATGAAGAGAACATCCAATAAGCCTTCAACTAACTCTACATAGAAAGTATGGAGTTAGCTAAGATCTCCAAGGCATATAAGAAAAAGACCATGAGTCTAATTCAAGAAAATGAAAAACTGAAGAAAAGAATAAGAGACTTAGAATTGGGATCTTCAGCTGTCCATTTAAGAGAAGAGAACCAAAGTTTAAAAGAAAATATAAACTTCCTAGAAAAGATATTAAGGGATGCAAAAACATTCCTCGAACTAGAGAAAATTAATAGAAAAACTGAAAAGAGGAAACTTATTGAGGACAATGAGATCTTGTCCAACAAGAATCTAGAACTTACACAAAAAATCACATCTCTAGAAGAGAACGAAAAGAGTGTTGATCTCATTTGCTCCAAGCTCAATATAAGAAACACTGAGCTACTCAATCAAGTCAAAGAACTTGAAGAGCATAACAAGAAGTATCTTAATTCTCTTACTAAAGGTAGTGAAAAATTAGAGAAAATGCTGACAAAGGGCAAAGAAGGTGTTGATAGAAAAAGTTTGGGTTCTAGCTCTAGAAATACCCAATCTTCTACCTTAAAAAAGAGAACCAAGAATGCCTTTGTGAAAGGAAAAAAGTAAGACTAATGTCTTTTCAAAAGTCGTGATGTATAGTGGAAGACGTTTTTCTTCCAAGAACAAAACTCTTACTCAACGAAAAAGAAAAAAGGGAATACCTAGCCTACTAATAGGCTATGACTCAACCTCTAGAAGGAATGTCTCAACTTCTAGAAGACCTCCTATCAAATGCCATTATTATGGTTTGAATGGTCATATAAGGGTTGAATGCAT
>JAOXJP010195154.1:0-12176 GCA_025762735.1 Platanus orientalis
CAAATAGCATACACCATGGCACTTCCTCCTGTATGCGCCTAGTCAACTCATCCATAACTAAAACAAAAAGGTATGAATTCAATGTTGACCCTTGGATCAAAAATCTGACATTTCTTTTGCTTCATTTTTCTTTGAGAGGAGCACCAAGAAAGTTGCATTAAGACTCTTACAAACAATTCCAGTTTCATAAAACACTTCAAACACCTTCATAATATCCTTTTGAATAATATCCCAACATTCTTGATAAAATAACAAAGATAAACCGTTCGAGCCGGGAGATTTGTCCTTCCTCATACATTTGATCACATTTCTTACCTCTTTTTTTCACCGAAAAGGGGCACTCCACCTTTTGAGACACCTCTTCATCAATCCAAGAGGAAAATAAATTTTGGATTCTTGGACGCTCACCCCTATCCTTCTTATAAAGACCCGAGAAGTATCGGATAGCTTCATCTTTAATCTTCCCAAAGTTGGTCTCTAGTTGCCCTTGGATTAATAAGGAGGAAATTGTGTTCTTCCGTTTTCTTCCATTAGCCACCTGATGAAAGTATTTGGAATTGCCATCCCCCTCTTTTATACATTTGCATTTTGATTTTTGACTCCAAAATATATCTTCCATCGAAGCATGGACTCCAAGTCCCCAAGCAAAAGGTCCTTCATTGATTTCAGTTGGGGATTCACCACGCCATCAACCTCAGTTTTCCTGTCAATGATTTCGATCTCATTCCAAATTGAGTCTTTTTTCTCCTTTAAACATCCAAAAGTATTTTTGTTCCACTCCTGTAGTTTTTGTTTAACATGTTGGAGTTTCTTCATGAACCAGAAGCCTTTGTACGCCACCACTTCATGTTCATTCCACCATTCTCGACTGCATGCATTAGATTGTGGGTGAGTTACCCACATTTTCTCAAACTGAAAAGGAATTGGACCATAATTTATTTTGGAGGTGTTCAAGCATACGGGCCAATGGTCAGACCCTATTTTTGGAATTGCTTCTTGAGTAAAATGTGGATATACCTGTTCCCAACAACTGGATACCAAGAATCTATCCAAACGGGAGAGCAGTGGATGTTCTTTACTGTCCGTCCAAGTATATTTGGCATTCAACATTAGGGAATCCCTAAGGTCACATTGATTTACCACATTGTTGAATTCTCTCATACTTCTTGTAATGTTGTTAGGACGACTCTTCTCGTAAGTGAACCGAATAACATTGAAATCTCTACCTACCACCCATGGCCCACCCCAACTCGCTTTAATGGCCAATAATTCAGCCCAAAACTCCGCATGGGAATGAGGCCTGCAAAGGCCATAAACTGCAGACATCCATTCAAATCCCGATGATACATCCACAAGCTTAATCGAAACCAAAAAATTACCCATCCATTCATCAACTTTCTTCACTTCAATTGGGTCCCAAGCAATAAGAATCCCCCGAACGAACCAATGGTGGGAAGAGTGCACCATTTTGACAACTTCTGGCCCATAGAGCTTTTAACAAGTTTTGCACACATGATTTCCTTATTTGTTTCTTGCAACATTAGTAACGAAGGGTTGCATCTGGATATACACTCTCTAACGGATCTCCTCTTCTTTACACCTCCCAATCCACAAATGTTCCAAGATATAATCTTCATGGGGAAACATCTTTAGTACCCCAGTAAGACCTCTTATGCCCCCTATTGTTGTCAGAATTTTACTTGTCCCTCATATCCCATTTAAGGTTCCAAAGCTCTCTCATTCCTTTCCTCCCTTTTTCTCAGTATCAACGACTTTACCCTCCTCAGGCAAGTAGTCAGACAGTTTAACTTCTATGCCCTCTTTATTATGAACCAAGATCCTTGATCTTTCCATCATTTCATCAATACCTTCTTTGACTTGCTGTTTGCTGACTAAGCAGTTCCCACCATTATCCCCATTGGAACATTCAACCCCTTCCTCATTAACCCCTTTCTCCAGGATGTGTTCATTATGGCAAACCACAATATTATTAGAACTATGGTTTGACCCAAGAGTGTGATGAGAAACAAGGTTAGCGGCATGGCCATGTTCATTTTTAAGAGGACAAGATAATTGTAAAGATGAAGAAGGAATTAGAGAAACAAATATGGAATTAAACACAATAGAAGGGTTACTTGGAACGGGAAAAGATGAGGTATGCTCGTATGTCGATGATCTGCCTAAGCTCCACCCTTCACTTTTAACTTCTTCGATTGCCACCCTCACAGAGTTTGGCGTAGGAATCAAGATAGAGTCATCCAGGGAGTCCTCATAATTCACCAACCTATGTTCCCGACCAGGTGTAAAGAAAGCCTGTGGCACTAGCACCTCATCATCCTTTTTTTCATTCTTAGTCACAAATTCGTCCTCCGTATTTTCCGCCGTGGAAGGCGAACTACCAGAAGTAGTAAGATGCCCCTTCTCTGTAGCTGATCCAGAACCCTCAGCTTCCCTGCAATTGCATCCATACCCTAGGCCAGAAGGATCCTTTTGATTATAATCCAAATCTTCAGTTGCGATAGACGATACAGGTTGGATGATGTGTGAGGCTGCCCTTGGATAGATGATTGGAGTAGAATTTGAATCTGGCGAACTGCATAGTTTGTGGTGGGGATGGTGGGATCACAGGGCTGTTTGAGTTGCAACACAACACCTTTGAGGGAGACACCTCAGCAATTTCCTCCACCAGTGCATTAGGGGATTTGTCGTGCATGCCCATCTCATTTCCTAAACCACGATCGATTGGAACTACCGGAGCACGAGACCTTTTATCCTTGTTTTTTAGTTGAATGACCGCCTAAGAACTTTCAAGAAAGTCGTCAATTAATCTACAATAGCTCCTGACGCCAATACCATCATCCTCAGCTATAGATGAGAACTCACTCAATTCGGATTTCCTAGTATCACTTCCACTGTCTCTATAGACATTTGCTTCTTTAGTGTTAGCGTTTTGGTTTATATTGCCATACCCAATCTCCTTGTGGGCCATAGAAAGGGAATTTTGTACATGCGACACAACCTTTATCTGTGAGTTAGGCCCAATTTTTGGTAGGCCCACATTCATTGAGCCCACTTCCTCGGTTTGGGGTTTGGGCCCAGGTAATTTGGGTTTCCAAACCTTGGATGAATCATGGGTCGAGATGAAATTTGGGTGGCCTTTTGATGATGATGATGGCGCAAATGAAGATGCCATGTAGTCCTCATGATATACAAAAGTCGAAACACCTCTTCCTTTTGTACTCGCATCCAACTTTTTTTGACCCAATTTGATTTGGCAAACCCTAGCTCGCTTTACATTAGACGGCTGTGGAATATTACGAGGATCCGACAGTTGGGCTTTACCCCCATCAATCGTAGAGTGCAAACCTAGAGTATCCACGATACTGGCCGCAGGCGAGAAACCATTCGCTTCAATCCCCATTTCGACTTCCAACAATAAATCAAAGTCCTCATCTCCTACTGAAAGAACCATATGGCATGGAATGTTGCCTCCACTTTAATTCTCGCATAAGAAATGAAACTCCTGGACATAGTGGCTGGATCCACCATTGCCAAATGACCACAATACTCCCCTATCCTCTTAAAGGAGTTGGGACTCCAATATGTTAGGGGTAATCCCCACACCTGAATCCACCTATTGCCGTTCAACATGGTTGGAGTGAGCTTGGTGATCTTTGGAGGTCACGGTTGGAAGCATATAACACTGTTTCCCACTCGAACCATGCTCATTTGGATGATTGCGTGATATTCATTAATTGAATTTGCAACAGACATAGCTCTATTGGAAGGGTAACCAATAGGTTTCATCACAAAATAAATTTTCTGCCCATTCTTAAAAGCTCCGGTTATGGTGACTGCAATGGCCTCCCATGGAACTATCACCCCCACACATCCACCACGATTGGATGCCCTTTAGTTCCATTCGTATTATCAGCCACCCATATGGGTTTGGTGGGTTTTTCGTGAGAGTTAGGGATTTTCTATTTCTTGAATCTCTCCGGTAGAGGATGACCATCCCATTTGTCTAAGGAGATCACTAAGACCAATCCAACCATATAGCTGGTCACCTACAAGAAAGAACGCCACCTTATTTTTTTTCCTTAGCCCTCCATTCAGACACGTGTAGAAACTTGCCCCTCTCATTTGAGCCGGTGGATAGGAGAATGGTTCTCCCATTTTCCCGATGAGTTTCCTTAGTGATGTTTAACTTCAGTTCAATCACCTTCTCGATGAACTTTAGGAGACTCACAACAATGCAGGAAGGTATGCAAATGTTAACAATCTTACCATTGCTCCTTTCAACGATTACAAGTCCACTAACCTCTTCTTGTAATTCAAAGTTTTTCCATTTTATTGAGACATATTGTTTTCCATTATACCTTTCATTTTTCAGTTTGAACTTCCCTTATAAAGTCCCGCCTAAATCCTTTGTTTTACCCCCAAAATAAAAAACACCCTCTCTGTAACTCATTTCTAAACATTTCCATCTCAAATGGCGTGTATAAGTAGACAACGAGGAGATCGACTGGAGGAAAGGCTTCAAGAAAGCAAATGGCCACAGAAGCTGGCCGAAAAGGCAGTCAATCCTTGAGAGCTTTTGGTTTCTTATATGAACACCTCCTCCAATAAACAAAGACCGACGTTGCCCACTCTCTCATTTGTCTCTCAACCAACAAATAGAGACCGGCGTGGCGTTGCCCACCGATGATCAACCGGAGTTGAGAGCTATGGTGAAATAGCCACCAAATATCAACATTCTTTCCATGAGGGAAGTCTCATTAGTTCTGAATCTTGACGTCTGCAGATTTAGACTCTTCTGAACACGGTTTAGCCAATGAACAAACCCACCCGATTTGCTTTGCATCCAGGCATGATCCTTTGACTGCTTCGCATGTAATATGCCCTATCGTTTAGGCTCTTACGAACCAATTAATGACTCCATTTGTCGAGCCATGGGTCTCTCCTTCGAGATTCCCAATCTATACACCTCATGAGGTGTGGCCCTCAGGCCAAACGCATCGCAATGCAGCATAGAACCATTCCAATAAATCTACCATTGTGAACTCGTTTCATACCTTGACTCACCCCAAACTGCCCTTGATTTTGACATATAAGTTTTCATGCAATCCCATACCAAGTTGCATCCTGAACATCTCTGATTTTCCACGACCAACAACTGTGCCTAGTTGCTCGAAACTGCATT
This sequence comes from Platanus orientalis, assembly GCA_025762735.1. Lineage (NCBI taxonomy): Eukaryota > Viridiplantae > Streptophyta > Magnoliopsida > Proteales > Platanaceae > Platanus > Platanus orientalis. The sequence goes on from JAOXJP010195154.1 coordinate 5,204, forward strand.
GCACTATCCATCATGGATTGCCTCCTTTAAGGACTTCCCATTCAGATCTGCTTCTTGATTTGACATATAAGCTTTTGTATAGTCTCATTCCTATAATAGCCCCTTATTTGCCAACCAAGTTTCTCAATTCTCACATCTACATCCTGTCATCGTGGCAATCCACCCACTCTGACTTGCACTCAATCCTTAGGTCCTCAGACTTCTCCATGTCTTGGGACTCCATCTGTTGAGCTCCCTTCTTTGTGGCCAACGCCCCTCATTCGATGCTCGAAGCCATCTTGTGTTTATCCCTGTAGACTTTGCCAATGTAGCCATCAAGCCATCAACTTACACTGACATTCACTAATAAAGCTCATATATTTTCCAACCCTTCCACTGAGTTCTCCTTAGTCCATGGCCAACATCCTTCACTTGATGTTCACAACCACTTATGCCAAATCACTTTGGTCTTCCATACCTCATCCGTGAGGTTTCACCTGATCTCCCTTTGGCACTGTTCTTCACCTTGTGCAGCGTATTGATTCACATCAATATGAACCCTGACACTCAATTGGCCAAGATAACAAAGCTCGCATTTGAACTTTGCCCACACTAGTACTTCGAACAAATGACCTCCGTCTTGGTGCGCCTACACTTGACATCACTTCCCTTTGCATACCATGGTTTAAGTGCTCTCCCATTTAAGCTTGTTACCATACCTCTTGGTCTCCCTGAACATTACTAGTGTCCAGCTTAACCATGCTCTTGTGTTGCCTCTTTAATACCTTGTCGTCTCATGTCTTCACCCTGAGAAGGCTTCCATCGTCTTACCACTTTGCCTTCAGTCCATTGAAGGTCTTCCTTAGCTTGCCACAAGCTATTCTCCAATCATTAGGCCACCCTAGTACCTTGGTCCTTTGCACCTTCACCCTAAGTAAGCATTGTCTTTTACTATTGTTTCGTACATGTGTTGCCCTTGTACCCATAGTTTTGAAAACTAGATCATCTATCGAATCTGTAAGGTCGACGGTTTAGATCCTATCGGGTTCGATCGCTGGTTTACATGATCTAACTGCGGTTTGCTCAATCATAAATAAAATGTAATAAAATACCAAAAAATAAAATAAATCATAATGTAGTAGAAGGCTTAAGATCGAGTTTTTACTTTTAGGCATACAAAAAAAATGTAAGAAAATACAAAAAAAATAAAACAATTCATAGAAAGTGGGATTGGAATTTGGAAAGACACATTTCTAGTTTTTTCTTCTTGCTTTGCTAAATAAAATAAAAATCGGCTGGTTTGTTAGAATTGGGTTCGCAAAAAATCAGCTAATTTTTACCGATTTTCATTAGTTTTGTTAGTTATATTTGGTTTTTGGAAAATTAAGGTTTTAAGCTTTTATAGAACCATTTATGGTACCAGTTCAAGTTAAATCGAGTTAGATCGCCCGATCCGGTCTGGTTCTCAAAACTATGCTTGTACCTCGGCACCATGAGCCAACACTTGTCTCAATCAATGTGTCACTCCAGCACCTCACCATTACATGCCTTTGCTCCGAGTGAACTATTCGTTCAAATTCTCACATCTGTGTCACTGTCTCACTCTAGTACTTAAGCACATTTGCCTTTCACCTTGAGCAGGCTCTTCATTGATCATTTTATAGTGTCACTTTAGTACCTGAGCATTGTGTGCCTTTACTTCAAGTGACCATCCATTCAGATCCTCCAATTGGCTTACCACCATCAAGTCACCTCCTTGGCACCACCGTGCCTCTTCCTTTGTGCCACCACACATTTTCTTGCTTATGCTACCTCGCACATGATTTGTCGCCTCATTATAAATCCAACACTGCATGGTAGTCCTATATATCGGAACTATATGGCTTCCATGCCATTCAACATCACCTATTGACATGCCTTAGATTTGTTCACTCGGGCCATCAAGACATTTCTTTGTAAGCTTCATTTCCGAATACACACCATTGTTTCAATGCTGTTCGTTGCATCAAAGACTTCGTCAACTGTGCTGTCAACATCATCTCGATCATGGGCAAGTCTCACAACCAATCACACTCGATAGACATCAATTGGCTCTGTAGCTAGTAGCCCTCCTACTACTCAGAATTATAGCATCATGCCCAATACCTCATCTGTATCTGAGTAATCCGTCTTCCAACAGACATGCCTTGATACCACTGTATTTGAGGCAATCCTTGTAACCATTAGCTCTGATGCCAACTGTCACAACTATATTTTTCTCTATGTCCAAACTGTGTGGCACCCTGACCATCACCTAGCCAAGGTCAGCCTTATAGCTATTTGAGCCTTTCTCTAACCCGTCGATATGCCTTGTATACACTGACAAGGATACTGCTCACCAAGAGCACCGTCATGTCCAGCCTTTCTTGACCGGTCTACAAACTACTTCCTTGTGTCGCCATGACTCTCCTCCTGCTCGTAGGGTCCCTCGTATCATCACTACCTAAGCGCACAATTAGTCAGCCACCTTGGCGCCCATGCTATGCCATCAAAACGTATTTCAAACAACCACGGAGTCCATCATGCTTCGTTTGTAGCATTGAAGGCCTAGCACACCTACAACACTTCCTTGAGCTGCTGTTTGAGCCATTACGCCCATTTATTACCATGGTACCTTACACGCGTACCATGTTGTTCCATGTAAGACGTTGCTTTGAGTCTTGCTATGCCACCATTGTGGTTGTCTAAGGCCAAGCTAGAATTTTACTCAGCACTAGGACCTAGCACACCCGAGCACAAAGGTCACAGGACAGCCCACTCGACCACCCATGTGTTGCCATTGTTGCATAGCGCATGCTAGTAGCACCCACATAGGCAAACTAATGGCCTTAGCTGAATGTGCTGTGCCGCTTAATCAGGCCACCAAGCATTGTCCCATGAGGGAACCCAACCCCCATAGAAACCCTAGGCAGCACCTCTATGTGTGCCAAGAGCCGCCCCCAACCCATGTTGGGGATGCCTCACAATTTAAGCTCATGCGGGCTAAGAGCATATCCGCAGCGTGCACACTGTCCGTCGTGCCCACCATGTCTTGACATGGCTCCTGCCCATATCGAGGGCTTGGGGCCTTAGAGCACCCACCCCTCTTCAAGGTGTCCCTTAAGTTTTTTTTTAGATTGCCAGAACAGAACGTCTTTTGTTTAGAGAAATGCCACCTTGCCATATGCTAGGCTGCTCGTGCTCATGCACGTGCCAAGACTTGTTCGTGACAACGTGGCCTTATGGTTGCATAACAATAGGGCCCATGTGGCATGCAGAGCTAGGCTTAGGCAGCAAATGGGCTTGGGAGCAACCATACTTGTTGGCACTCTCTAAAGCAGCCAAGTCGGACGAGGGACGGGTGGGTAGGTTGGGAGACACCTAGGTGCATAGGAAGTGGGGCAGTAGCATGGCTCAGATGGCATGCCTGCTAGTTGTTTGACAAAATGCCTGAACCTGACTTTACCCAATTTTTGATACATGCAAGGGGGCCTACGAGCCTACCTTAGAGAGATGTATTGCTAGCATATTTAAAGGCCAGTCACCCTGTCATTGGGGCAGACAAGGGTGTGAGAGAAGGCCCTAAGTGTAAAGCTTAATAAAATTGGGAAGTGGCCCTTTAGCAATTGTGTTTGTGTGTGAGCAGTGTGAGTGTTTCTAGCAGGTCCGTGGGCTACTCTAGAAGCCTTTTGCTTGCCCTTTGGGGGTTCTTGAAGAAGGCTTGGGCATGGGCTTGGACCTCTTCATCTCTTCTCCTCGGTTAGGTTGTGAGCTAAGTCAGGAGGACTTAGTGCCGACACGTGGTGCTGCAAACTAGAAGCGAAAAAAAATTCCAAGTGTTGTAGGCCTGTGACAATTTGGTATCAAAGCACTGGTTAGTGCTTGCAATGGACGTGATAGTTGGTAGAAATGCAATGGATGCCTTGAAGGAACATGTGGCACAGTTGGAGCAAATCAGAGCTTCCCCATTTCAACCAGTAGGCTTCCGACGTGGTTGTGTGCATGGAGACCTTGGAAAAGTCTGTCATGAAGCGTTGTGTAGATTGGGAGACGGATGAGGCCAATCTCACTGTGGATTTGGCTTCCTTGACAGAGCTTTTCAGGGCTAACTTGCAGGCCATGGTTGATGAAGTGGCTTTACTGAAGTTGGTAATGCGAGCTTCTCTAGCATGGGCTAAACCCTCACACGAAGCCAAGGTGCCAGAATCGAAGCCATTTGATGGAGCACGTGTTGCAAAGGATCTAGAGAATTTCCTCTGGGATATGGAACAATACTTCAAGGCTATTCTTACCCCAGAAGAGGAGAAGGTGACCTTGACACACATGTTTTTCCTCTAATTTTGATTTGGACAGGAGGATTTGGACACTTGAATCTAGAAAATTCTCCTCCAAATCATTCTTCTCATCCCATATTCAATGTCCCTTGTTCTCTCGTCTCTTTCCACACCACACGATTTGGAAATCTCACCTTCTCATGTTAAGGTGTTTGCATGGGTTGTAGCTTTTAACTAGATCAACATTATGGATATGCTCCAAAAGAGTAGACCCTACAAATCTATTTCCCCACATACTTGTATGCTTTGTATGAAAGATGGGCTATCTAGGAATCATAGCTTGATACATTGCAGACTCACAAGAGCCATATGGAATTATTTTATGTCAAGGATTATAATTTGATGCCAGCCCATGTTATGGACTTCTTATTCCAATAAAGTGGTGGTCTTTTTGGGCCTTTGGGGAAGAGTTTTTTTGGGAGCCCTAATTCATGGGATTGTAGAAGTGTAGATATATGTACAAGGGTATTTCAATCTTATGGTGGTTTTGTACATATATCCTTGTATGTGGTATCAGTTTAATAAGATATATATATATATATATATATGTATGTATGTATATCTTATTTTGTGTGGAAAGAGAATCTGATATCTCACATGACTTCTACATCTTTCTTTTTTTCTTCTATTGAGCCTAATCACCATTGGAGCTTTTCTAATAAATCAAATAGCTCTAGTTCTTGCTCTGCTTCGTCGTGCCTTAGGTTTTGATCAATCCTTGGTTAGCTTTGATACCAAGTTGATTTATTAGAAGCTTCAACGGTGATTAGGGTTAATAGCAGAAAGGAAGCAAAAAGAAAAGAAAAAAAAAAGAGAAAGATGTAGAAATCGTGTGAAAGATTAGATTCTCTCTCTCTCTGCCCTAAATAATATATATATTATTAAATTGATATACCATATTCAAGTTACATATGGTATATGTACAAAACCACCATAAAGACTGAAATTTCCTTGTATATATATCTGTACTTCCATAGGGACCTTATGTGTTGTTTTGAAAAAAGAAATCAAAGAATATTTTAGAACAAGAGATGTGAGTGGAGGAAGGTGGTGGAATCCATTTGGCGTGAAGTTGCCAATTGGTTGCTGGTGTCAGTCAAATTCAAAGGGATGCCCATAAATGATTTTTTGTGAGACTGAAAAGTAGTTATTTCTGTAAGTTCTTAGCCAAAGCTTCCTGGTTTAGTGTTGAAGCCTCCTTCAGTTGGACCTTAAAAACTAAATTTGATGTGTTTTCATTTGAGAACTCAGGGCCAGGAGGATAGTTGTATTATCAGAGATTTGAGCAGCCAAGTAATCCTTGTTCTTCGCACTCCACTAATGCAGAGGCCTTTGCCTTATTGATGGGCCTTAATGAGTTAAAAGCAATGGGTGGCTTTGGGACTGTATTGGAAGGGCATTCATCTTTGGTAGTTAGTTGGGGATTGGGTGCGTGCTTGGGTTTGTGGCATTTATCGCATATTATCCATAAAAATAGGGATTCGGACAAAGAATTAAACATATCCTCCATGTTTCAAGGCAATAGAACGATGTGACAGACAAGCTTTCCAAATGAGGAGTTGGGTTACCTTTTTGATTTAGAGGCTATGAAATTTCTAATATGAAGTTTTAGTGCTTGTGTTATGCTTTTCTCTTGTGTATCTATTGTTTTATATATTTGCTCTTTTCAATAGTCTTTCATTATCCATCAAAAGAAGAAAAAGAAAATATTGATCTTAATTCCTCTATCATTTCTACTCTTATTTTTACTGAAGTTTCACTCTGTATTAGCTTAAACCTTTCTACTCTTGTTTTTCTAAAAATTGCACTCCATATCTCTTGAAATTTTTTTATTCCTAAGTATTCATCCATGGTGCTAACTTGGCATTTACCCATATTCCAGCCTGGTTAATTAAAGATGTATTATCAACAAACCACATACCCTGGAACCTTGTCCTATGAATGCCTAGACAACTTACTTATAACCAATGTAAAGAAATGTGGCGTACTGTTGACCCCTATGTAAACTTACTATGATTGAAACTCGCTTGTCTCTCTCCCAGTTTTTCTAACACTATTTAACTGATTCATCATAGATATCCTTGACTTTGTCAATATATCTGGTTGAGACTGTCTTGTATGAAGATCTTATTAGAAATCCTATCATATGCTAAGTCGGTTAAGACCATAGTTGTAGGGAAGCTTGGTAAAAGGTGAGAAACTCACTTCCTAGGAAGCTAATTCCATTCCGCTTCCCACTACACGCTTCCCACATTTGGGAAGCACTATGAGGCAAGTGGAAGCTTTTGGAGCAGCAAGTAGAAACATATGGAAAATCGATTAGGAAGCGATCTACAACAACAAACAACCTTATCCCAACTATTTGGTGTCGGCTACACGAATACTGTTTTGCCATTCCGCTTTGTTTAGGGCCATATTTGCCGTTAAATTACAAGCTGCCATGTCCCTCCCTTACTACCTCCACCGAGGTTAATTTTGGCCTTCCTCTAGTCTTTCTAGCACCTTCAACTTGTATTGTCTCACTCCACCTCACTGGTGTAGTCATTGGTCTTCGTTGCACATGCCTAAACCATCTCAATCGACTCTCTCATTTTATCACCTATTGGTGCTACCCCTAAACTCCCACGAATGAATTCATTCCT
>JAOXJP010195165.1:0-12176 GCA_025762735.1 Platanus orientalis
GGTAGTCGATTGATGAGAAATGCAGTAGTCTGGATAGCATCAGACCAAAAGGTTTTGGGCACATTCATAGTAAACAATAAAGCCCGAGCTACTTCAAGTAAGTGCCTATTTTTTCTCTCAGCAATTCCATTTTGTTCAGGAGTACCAAGACAAGTGGTTTGATGGATAATGCCCAATTGATTAAGAAATGATGAAAAATATTGAAACATATACTCTCCACCATTATCAGAACATAGAACTTTGATCTTTTTGTTAAACTATGTCTCAACCATTTTGTGAAAAGAGATGAAGGTAGGAAAAACATCACTTTTGGTTTTTAAGAGATATATCCAAGTAACCCGCGAAAAATCGTCAACAAATGTGACAAAGTATCTAAACCTAGATAAATAAACAGTAAGGGCAGGACCCCACACATCAGAATGAACAACATAAAAAAATGATTCACTTTTACTCAAACTAACTGGATAAGAAGTTCGACAATGTTTTGCATACTCGCAAGGTGTGCAATGAAAAACAGAACTACAATTTGAAAGTAACTACAGAAACAATCTTTTTAAAGTGGAGAGAGAATGGTGGCCCAAACGATTTAACCATTGGGACAATTGGAGAGAATTGGTGTTGTTTTCCTTTATTGTTGGAGTAGGAAGCTGCTGAACTGATAATGCTGAATGAGAAGGAACATCTAAAATGTATAAGCCATTGTCCTCATGTCCCCTACCAATCGTCCTTAAACCCAAGTCCTGAAAAACACAATGAGAAGGAAAAAATGTTACACTACAATTGAGGGACTTGATCAGATGACTCACAGATAACAGATTTAAAGTAAACTGGGGAACATGAAGAATGGAAGATAAAGGGAGAGTGGGGGTGGCAGATATATTCCCCTTGCCTGCAATAGAAGAATAAGACCCATTGACAATACGTACCTTATCCTTCACAGAACAAATAGAATATAAAGAAAAAAATGTAGACGTACCAGTCATATGGTCTGACGTTCCTGAATCGATGATCCAAGAGTGATCAGGAGTAGAGACACTAGCACTGAACGCAGAGGCAGAGGTACCTGACTGAGTAAAGGAAGTTTGAGGGGATGAAGCAGATGGATCCAAACTAGACATAAAGCGTTGTAAAGCCTTAATCTCATCCTGTGAAAAAAAGCTGATAACAGGAATAGATGAATCAGTTGTTGTATCAACGTATGAAGTAGACATCACAGAATTGACACTAGGTCGGCCACCACCAAAGAAGCGAGAACCAGAATCATCACACCTAAAAAAAAACACCACGCTGAGGAGGACAACTCTGAAATTTCTGAGGACGACCATGTAAGTCCCAACAGGTATCCTTTGTATGTCGGAAACGGCTACAATATTCACATTTAAGTTTATCTTTGTCATCTCCTAATAAACCACCCCGACCATTGGAGAAGCTTCCCCTGTCACCACCACCACAATCACGGAAACCTCCACGACCACCACGCTAAGTGGAGGAGATAAAAGCTGACTTTTCAAAGGAAGGAGGTGGTGGAGGGTTCAACATGATATGTCTACGGTCCTCATCTTCTTGCACATATGAGTAAACCTCATTGAGTGATGGAAATAGATCCTTACCCAAAATTTGTATGCGGATACTATCATATTCAGTATTCAGTCCTACCAAGAAGTCGAAGACTCTACTCTCCTCAACTTCTTTGTGATACTCAACAACATCCTCAGAACACTTAGGATGATAAATCTTGTAATAATCAATTTCTTGCCACATCCCTTTGAGTGTAGAATAGTAAGATGAGAGAGATTTATCTCCTTAGCGAAAATGGAACACCTTCTGGCGTAAATCATACATCCTGGCCTTATTCCCTTTCTTAGAATATGTTTGAATCATAAAGTCCCAGATTGTTTTAGCCATTGATAAATACATGAATGTATTAGAAATTTCAGGCTTCATGGAATGAAGCAACCAAAACATAACGATGGCATTTTCGGCCTCCCACTTAAAGAATGTGGCAGATTTCGGATCTGAAGCCTTGGTCGAACCTGTCAGATAACCAAGTTTCCCATTACCTATTATGTAGATTTGGGTTGAATGAAACCCAGGAAAGAAATTACTACCATCAAATCTAACTGTTGTAATGAGTGTGTTAGGATTCACTAGTTTTCAACATATTTAAACTTTCAACCACCACGTATTACAAACTACCAAGTGGTACACACCGAAACAAACTACCACACAGGATCTTTCAAGCACTTCAACTAGACTATACTGGTCTATGTGCACACATCACTACCACACACTGTCGGGAAGTTCAAACAGACCTGCACACAGGCTTCAACAATGAACCGGAGTGCCCAAATCAACACTAGAGTTCTTCAAACATGATTCAAAGCATCTAATAAGATAAAAGAGTCATCATCAACAGTTGGCTACATGTCACGCATGAACAAAGGAGAGCAACAATTTTTTTGAATAAAAAAATCGTTAAAAATAGGGTAAAACAGCGCCAGGCGGTAACATTGAGGGAGAAAAAACATCACCAAAGCTTCGATCCTCCACCGAATCGAGCCAAACTACTTTTGAAAGATCACAAACGACTTAGCTAGTAGGGATCAATCTCTGGAAAAAAACCCAAATCGAACAGATTTGTCAAATTTGAATTTTTTTTATTTTTTTCAAAAATCTCCCAAAAAACAGTGTTTCGATCATCAAAAAATGTTCATAAACCATGATAAATCACTGCGAACCAACCCATGCCAATTTCGAGCTTCGAGGTCGTACGGACCTACTTACGTCAGCAATGTTCTTCACTGCTCTTCTTCACCAATCAGTCCCTAATCAAATCCCTTACGCTCTGATACCAAGTTAGCTTGTGTAGGTTGAAGATTAATTAGATTAAGAAGGTAAAAGAGAAGGAGAAGAAGAAGAAGAAGAAGAAAAGAGAAAACTTATGGGGATGTATTGTGTTGTCGTACAATACTCCCATATAACCTTTTATTTATATACTAGGGTACAAAAATACCCTTATACCCATACACATACGCCTACATAAACTTCTCAACCCCAAACTTTGTGGATTCGTCTGCTTGTGCTGCCATTGCTCCCACTCAGAACAAAGTCTCACACTTGGCTTTGTTGAAATCGACTTTTTGAACTTCAACTTTGATACCAATTGTTGGGGATATAAACAGTTAATCAATAAAGCCAAAAAAAAGATGAAAGTAATGAAAATCAGGAGAAAATAAACTAAACCATAAGCACACCACAAAACACACAGGATTTACACGAAAAACCCCAAATTGGGGAAAAACCATGGAGCTGTAGAGAAGGCTTGACTATTTTTGTAAGATTACAAGAGTTCTCTCTCAATCTCTCACAAAACTACTATTTCTCACTCTCTTCTCTCCTTTTTTTCTCTCTCTAAACCTTAGACAACAATAAAGACCTTATATAGTACATAGAGGTCAAGCTTGGTAGGAATCCCTCCCTTCTACAGACCTTCTATATCAGTTCACAATTGGTTTTCCGTGACTTGACTGATCCAAGTCTAGGTTGGATCAAACTTCTATTTGGACCGGTCCACCTTGCTTCTAGTGGTTGTTTGTTGCAGTCTTGATTATACTTGGATCGGTCCAGGGTCCTTTGAACTTGTCTAGATTACTAGATTCAATTTTTGGCTTCTTTGCTTCTTCAGCCACATCAGGTTCCACATCCAACAAGCTCCCCTTGTGTCATGCCCTGAACCCGGACCTCCCTTTGGGACAATCCTGCATTCGGAGTGTGGCATACTCCTCTCTTCAAAACTTAACTCTTGAGACATTTGGTTTCATCTCCAAAGCTTATAGCATTTGTTCATTTAACATACGCAACGAATATTATATTCATTCTCATTCATTCATTTATCATTTCCCATGGAATTTAAAGACATCCATCAATCTAATATTTCATGCATGTATTCACTTTGTTCTTTCTTACATTTATCCCTTCATTTCGAGTATCAATAAAAACATTACGCAACGGAATATAATCACCTACTAACTATATTTCTCATGGGGCAGTGGAAATAAGGGACATCCATCAAATATGATATTCAATTAAAACTTCACCTTGTATAATCATAAGAGCAGAAACTATCATGAGAACCATAATCAAAAGTAATTCCTTACAATTTCTTAAACTAAATTTTTATTCAAAATAAAGTTTCTCAAATGACATGGTCTCAATAACAAGACATAAGTTCAATTTCCAAGACAATGAATCCTAACTAAAGGATGAGCTCTCAAGCTCTTCTTCTACTAATCGCCGTCATGGTCCACAAAATGTATATGTCCACTAAGCCTCAATCTGAAAAATGTTGTCACATGGGTGAGTTTGACAGGGCTCGTAAATGATCATACAAAACATACAACGGAATATGGTCAAGCCAAGCATGAATGCAATGCAAGAAATCAAAATAGTGTACAAATATCAAATGCATTTTCAAGTGATATATACGATTTCTTTTAACATACATATATCTTTACTCATGATCGAAAACAAAGCTCGTACTAATCATCTTTTAAAACAAAGCTTATAAGATTCTTCTTATATGCTTCTTTCAAAACAAAATATCTACAATGAATAATCATGCCGGAATCATACATAAATTTGAGCTTTCTTTTTCAAAACATATACATATAATAACCCACAAAGGTCCCTGAAATCTGAAAACTTTTTCTTTTAAAAAACCTATACTTATAGGAACCCTTGGGGTCTTCGATGTCCAAAACATATGCGTATGACAACCCATAAGGGTCTTTGATAAAACCAAAACAAATGCATTTGACAACCCATGCAAGGTCTCTGACAAAACCGCAACAAATGCATATGATGACCCATGTAGGGTCTCTGATAAAACCAAAATATATACATATAGCAATCCATAAAGGGTCTCCGAGCCATGAAGGCCAACCCACAAGGGGTCTCCGAGCCACAAGGGCCAACCCACGAAGGGGTCTCCAAGCCATAAAGGCTAGCCCACAAATGGAGTCTCCGAGCCACAAAGGGCTAACCCACGAAAAAGGTCTTCGAGCCATAAAGGCCAACCCACAAAGGGGTCTCCGAGCCTCAAATCGATCTTTGATATAACATATAAATCTGATCAGAAATCATACATGTATCAATATACAATAATTTCATCTTCATAATTTGTAGAGATAAATCCGATCAAAGCTTTCAAACATGTGTTCATGTAATTTAGTTATTTTTTTGTCAATATGAAAGCTTATACAATTTGCATTCATGTATCAAATCTCATAATTGAAGCCAAAATCAGAAATACAAAATAAGATGCTTGACCCATCTATAGAATGCACAAGGAACTATGAAATTTGGAAATATTTTCAATTCATTTGCAAGTATGGAATGAAACATAATAACAAAATACTTCAAATCTCATGTGAAGATCTATAGAAATTAGTTTGTAAATTTCTTAGGAAAAACATGGAAAAATCCATGTTTTGATAACCAAAAACCTCCAATTAGATATAAATCTCAAGTTTAGAAATGGGGATTATAAGATCCTAACATGGAAACATAGAATCATTCGTAAATTTCATAGATAGGCAAGGATCTATGAAATTATAGCAAGGAAAACATATACATGTGGAATGAAATTATTTTCATATTATGAACTTTGAAATCCATAGAGTTTATCTCATAAAACTTCAAATTATAGGCTTAGAAATCATAGATCTAAGATCCTATGAGTAAAAACAAGTGTGCATCCTGTATAACCACTTATAATCATTAGTTCTTCTTAGATTTCAAAGTTCTTGTAAAACCTATTTTCCTTTGAGTTTCCTCTTCAAGGAATCCTCCAAAATTCTTTTCTCTACAACATTCAAGATGTAGAATACTTAGGACAATGAGATTTCATAAAAATTTGAAAAAAACTTCAAAACTTAGCAAAATCTCTCATGGTGTGGGTTTCCATGCCTTATCTTTGCCAAATTTGGATTTTCTTTTTTCCTTTCTTTCGAAGCTTTTCATCTTTTTCCTCTTTACTCTTTTCTTATGTTTTTAAGTTTAAAGAGGGTAACTAAAGGTCTTATCTCATCCCAAATGGATACAAAAATTTTCATGAAATTTTTGAAAATTCAGGATTTCCTGATCCTGATCGATCAGGCTATTTTTTTTTCCCTTTCACTTGTCTTCTCTCTTGGTTCATTCTCATGACACATAAACACTAAAATAGTCCAACATTAACACCAATATTAACATTTTCACCTCGAATCATTAGTATTTAAATTTTAGCAAGTTTAAAGTTTTGCGGGGTGTTACACTTTGATTCCTTTTCTTCATTGCCATCTTATAACCAAATATTCCCTTCACCGTTATGGTTTCCTTCATTAAAGAAACCCTAAAGGTCTGAATTTTATAAATTGATAAATCAAATCTTATACAAAACGACTATAAAATTTTAAACATAGATTCACAATACAGGTTAGAATTACCTTGGAAAGTTTAGAATTTTCTGACGCACGAACAGAGGTATTTTGTTCATTTCACACATTCTATTAATTTTTTCTCTTCAGATTTACCCTTTTGAGTTTCTTCTTCCCTTTTCCTCCTTTTCTTGTTTAAATTGTTCTAAATTCCTTTACTTGATGTTCTTAAATTTTTCATGAAGTTGAAAATTAATTGGGTGTGCTCCATTCAATTCTTGGTTGCTTTACATTGTATTTTTGCTTTTGCTACATAATTTGATGATTCTTTAAGATTCTTGGCATTATCCTGCATTAATTTTGTTATCAAAGCTATCATTTATGCTCTCAATACCTTTTCTCCTACTCCTAGTCCCTCCTGGATAATCAATTCTAGAGCCTCGGATCACATGATTGGTATGTCTTGTCTTTTTTCTTGTTATAGAGTGTGTTCTGGTAGAGACAAGGTCCATATTACTGATGGTTCTTTGTCTCCTATTATTGATACTGGTTGTATTCCTATTTCATCATTTTTATCCCTCTTGTCTGTCTTTCTTGTCCCTAATTTCAAGCTTAATTATGTATTTGTGAGTCATCTTACTAAGTCATTGAATTGTAGTGTCACTTTCTTTCCTTCCTATTGTGTATTTCAGGACTTAGAGATAAAGCAGATGATCAGTTGAGACCATGAAGAGTAGGCGATTAAAAGTATCTTCATTGACTCAGCCAACCCATCTGTCCTCCAAGTATTGTTCCTCTTGTTCTTGATAACTCTCATCTTTCCTATTGCTATTAGGAAGGGTACTCGCTCTTGTACCAAATACCTTATTGCTAACTATGTGTGTTTTGAATCATTGTGTCTTATGTTTAAGCCTTCTCCACCTCTTTGTCTGTTGTTTCCATTCCTTGCAGTGTATTGCAAGCTTTATCTCAACTAGAGGAGAATAGCAATGGAGGAGCAAATGCAAGCCTTAGAAAAAAAGAGCACATGGGATGTTTAGATCTTCTACGAGGAAAGGAGCCTATAGAATGTAGATGGTGTTCTCTGTGAAGTTGCAACCCAATGGTACTGTGGATGATAAGACCATGACATTGCAATCTTAGCTGAAAACCAATTGGTGTCCAGAAAGAGAGGCAACTAATCCTTATACGCATTACAGCGCAAAGCTCTGCATCTATAACGTGCTACGGGTGTGTCTGAGAGGCTTCGTAGTGCACACGTGGCACACCGGCAGGCTGGGATGTCAAGCACCGATGCCATGTATGAGGCCCCATAACCCCACACGTGATAGCGAGTCCCTAAGGGAGATCGCTAGCCAAAAAATGCCCAACAATCCTCCTCACCCCCAACGACACTCGGGGGACTCGAACCTGCAACCATGCTCTGATGCCACTTATTAGGAATGTTACGTTGTCATCTTAGTTGAAAACCAATTGGTATCCAGAAAGGGAGGAAACTAATCCTTATATGCATGACAGCGCAAGCCCCACATCTATAACGTGCTACGGGTGGGCCTGAGGGGTTTCACAGTGCACACATGACACACCAGCAAACTGGGCTGTTAAGCACCATTGCCACGTATGAGGTCCCATAACCCCACAGGTGACAACAAGCTCCTAAGGGAGATCGTTGGCAAAAAAAAAAAAGGCCCAACAGTGGAGAGATACAAGGCCAAAATGGTAGCTAAGGGCTATACTCAGAAATATGAATTCCACTTGTATATTAATTTCAGTAATAGCTAATCAAGGATGGCCTTTGCTCTTGCTGGATGTTAAGAATGCATTTCTACATGGAGCCTCAAACAAGAAGTTTACATGAGATAATTTCCTGGGTTTCAGT
Source organism: Platanus orientalis (assembly GCA_025762735.1). NCBI lineage: Eukaryota > Viridiplantae > Streptophyta > Magnoliopsida > Proteales > Platanaceae > Platanus > Platanus orientalis. The sequence continues at coordinate 8,296 of JAOXJP010195165.1, forward strand.
ATTTTACTAGCAAAGGCAGTGTATGTTGTTTAGCAAAAGAAAAAAAAACACTCTATGGCCTTCAAAAATCCTATAGAGCATAGTTTGAGAGGTTTCGTAGTGTCATGCTCAAGAATGGGTAATTAATGTTAAACTAATCACACTCTCTTCGTCAAGCATCAAAGGGGAAAGGTGATATTGTCTATGTGGGTGATATTGTTGTTATAGGTGATAATCAGTATGAGCTCTACAACCTGAAAAGTTTTTTAAGCAAATAATTCTAGATAAAAGATTTAGGACTCCTTATATACTTTCTTGACATTAAGGTTGCTAGATCCAAGAAAGGTATATTTTTTTCCCCAGCAAAAAAACTTCGGTATGTTAGGGTGCAGACCTTGTGAGACTCCTATTGAGTCTAACCATCGCCTTCAACAAGTAGATGAGGGTAATCGGCTTATTAATGTTTGTTGTTATCAAATATTGGTGGGGAAGCTTATTAAATTGACCTTGATTAGACCCAACATTTCTTATGTTGTTGGGGTTGTTAGCTAGTTTATGCATGCTCCCATTACAAAGCATCTTGAGGCAACATACTAAATTGTTTGATACTTGAAGAAGAGTCTAGACCAAGGGCTCTTGTATGTCAAGCATAAGGATCTCCAGATCAAAGCCTTTATAGATGCAAATTGGGTTGGTTTTGTGTCTGATAGGAGGGTCATGTTAGGCTACTATATCTTTGTGGGAGGTAACCTTCGTACATGGCAAAGCAAGAAGTAGCTATTTGTACTAAGATTGAGTGCGGAAGCTGAATTTAGAGCTGACACATGGAAACTGTGAGATTCTATGGATTTGTGACCTCCTTAGAGAGTTGGGATTTAGCTCCCTAGGTCCTATGTGTTTGTATTGTGACAATAAAGCTGTGATCATTATTGTTCACAATTCCGTTTAACATGATAGGACCAAATACATGAGGTTGACAGGTACTTTATCAATGAGAAGCTATGGATTGAACAGTATGCATTCCCTTTGTGAAGACCGAAAATCAATTAACCAACTTGTTCCCCATAGGCCTATGTAGTCCTAGTCTCAATAAGATTGTTGGCAAGTTTGGTATGCAGAATATCAATATATTAGCTTCAGGGAGAGTGTTGATATACAAGAAACTATATGGGTACATTCATACAAGGGTACGTATGTCTTGTATTGTGTAAGGGTATCCTTGTAAATACATATACTCATATTCTTGTATCCTTAACTATTTTAATATATGAATGAATAATATGTGAGTATTCACAACTCTCCATACGTATTGTCCTCAAATTAGTCTCTTCTTCTTCTTCTTTCTCAAACTCACTACACTCATAAAATCCACTTAGTGCTTACCCTAAACTTCCACAAATGCAATAATTTCTGCTTCCATCCTTTCTAGTCTTACCACTCATCCATCTTAATATCCTCTTCTCAACTAATTGTAATGTATTTGTTGTTTCTTGGTTTCCTAATGTTTTGCTCCATAAAGCATGGTTGGTCTTATAGTTGTCGTATAAAATTTTCCTTTCATTGCTTTAGTGCAATGCTGGTGGCTTGCGTTGTCAGTGTGAAAACGTAGGTTCGAGTCTGGTGAACAGCCACTGTATGTAAAAACACCATAGGTCTGTATCCCGTCCACCACTCCTAGTCGCAACACCCTGTAATCAAGGATCGACACTCGGTAATGATCTTTATCTATAACACAACACTCCAAAAGCTCCTCCACTTATCCACCTGCTCTAATTGTATGGGCAACATCCTCTTCACTGATCACTCTAGAGAGGGAGTTCAGCTAGGCCAGAAACTAGAACTCAAGCCGGCCCAAAATTCAACCAAGCCAGAAGTTGGGCTGGGTTGACTATGTAGGAATTCAGGCCTCTCCTAAGTGAATTGTATTTGTTTCCCATTAATGTAGGATGGATTTAGGAACAACCACAACTTGAAAGAAGAAGAAATCAAAATTCGAATTTTGAAAAATTTTGGACAACTATGTGAAATGACCAAAATACCCATGGTCATGCGTTAGAAAATTTTGCACTCGGATAGGTTGAATCTTGGATCTAAGAAGCACTACTGTTCCAAATTTCAATGAATTTAGAGTTGATTTGGTTTATGAAATTATATAGAAAAGATTGTTGTTTTGGGGGTAGTTCAAGAAACCAGAAAACCAGAAAAAGTTAAGGAAGATGAAGAAGTAAAAAAAATAGAGAGAAAAGATGAGAAGAAAGAGAGTAAGACTTATTCATGGAGAGCAATGGATGAGAGGAAGAGAGGGATAGGAGTGTCTATGACTCAACCCCTAGGAGAAAAGAGACGAGGGTTGTAACCGTCATAAACACCACATGTGTTTCACTTTTTTTTTCAAAACATCTTCAACTCATTTATTCATATGTGGGTGCTTCTTTAAATAGGCTTACAATGAAATAAAATAAAAATAAAATCCCTACAATCTATGACATTAATTCCTTAAACTTTCTATCAAAAAAATAAGGGAATCCTACTAAATTAAAATACTTATCTAAAGGGGCTTTACTTGCTTGACAAACAAGATATTTTGGGCCTTACAAGGATCTCCAAAATCTTGGAAATTTTGTAGATATTGCACAACTCATATGTAGATCCCAATGATCTTGAAAACCAACAAGATTTTCTCCCTAAATATACTCACAAGATTTGACATTTGTAGGCCCTATTTTAAGTTGTTTTAACAGTCCAATAAAAGTGTGTAAAAGCCCAAATAGTGTGGCCCATTTCCTACATTCAATATATATATATATATATATATATATATTCTCTTATATCAAGAACCCTAAAACTATAAAAATTATAAAAGACTCTTGGCTATAAGAAAGCCTTATTACAAATTAACAAAAATCCTAATCTACTTAGTCCAACTTGTGTGGACTACCCATGGTCATCCAATTTTACTTTCTTAGTAGTAGATGCTCTTGCATTATACTCCCCAGGTTTGAAGAAGTTTGACTACGAACTTACTGATGTAGAGCGAAGCAATATGGTGAATTTAGCATCTTGATGCTTTTGAAGATCATCTTGAAAAACTTCAACTTGTTGGGACAATATAAATAACTCTTGTTGATGTCACATTTTTAGAACTTGTTGAGACAGCAACATCGGATACTCATTGAAGGAGGGAAACACATGATTAACTTGTGGCTCATTTCCTTCTTTGGGTTGCACCTTGTCTTTATGAATATCTTCATGCTTGGTTGTTTGAATTTATTTTGCATGCTCGTCCACAATACTAGATAATGTATTCACAGTATGGACCATGATGATTTTGGGAACCTCAACCAAGATTTTAGAGCTTGCTCAAAGAGTTTAGATTTATGTAAAACTTTTCAGGAAGACCCCATAAGGATTTATGATAGCTCTAAAATAATAGAAAAAACCCAAAAATATTTTAGGGTCTTAAGAGAAGAATTGAATGTCCTTACTCACACTAAGGCCCTTTGGAGAAAATCTCAAAATTTTAGGGTCTTGAGAAATCCCTAAAATTGATGGAAAAGGGTTTGGGACTGTTCCACAATTTTAGGGTAGGTCCTAAAGTGTATTAGAGCCTGAAAATATGCCCTAAATAGAGAATATCTAAATACTGTGGATTTTGGAATTGAAGGAGTTAGGTTTTTGTTAAGGATCCCAACTAATAGGAATTAGCTAGAAAACTTTAAGTTTTGATACCAAATCTGATGTATGATGGATTTAGGAACAACGACAACTTGAAAGAAGAAATAAATCAAAATTCAAATTTTGAAAAAAATTTATAGTGAAGTGAAATGGTTAAAATACCCTTAACCTTACATTAGAAAATTCTGCGCTCAGACATGGTGAATCTTGGGTCTAAGATGTACCAC